>JAQIUQ010001366.1:317500-394360 GCA_030378365.1 Hybognathus amarus
TAATAATAATAATACAACAGACAACAAATGTACATCCACATTATATACCACACAATAAAACACATTGACACACATTTCCACCTATCAGAAACATGCATAAAACAAATGAATACAATATATATCTGCATAAATACACATCGATTTACTGTAGTCTAGTAAATTGACAAATGTACTAATTTACTAGACTACATCACAGTGTAATGGGTGTGTTTTTGTAAAATGAGGGACATACCCAATAATATCAGATTGTTAAATCAACATTTACAATATCATAGACCAGGGGTTCCCAACCTTTTTTGTGCCAGGGACCGGCATATTCATAAAAAAAAAATTCCAGGGACCAGTTGTCAATTTGAATGCCTCAATTTTAAAATGCATCGTTTGGATTCGGAACAGATCACTGTGCAAAACAGTAACAGCCTATAATTTATTTGCATACAATGAACTAGGTGGCAACAAAGGCTCCTTGCATACCAATCTTTTTAAACTTTTAGAATGGTTCACAAAAAGTTTCTCTTTTCTACCATTCAATTAGGCTAGGTCTACCGAACCCCTAAATTCACATAAAGATTATGCATTAGCATGCATTGTGTATTATCATGCAATTTATACACAAAAATTAGTTTTTACGTTCAGTTGATACGCAGAAAACTTAATAATTGGTCAGAATTATGTCTGACCCATTCCAAATGTTTTTTTGATATATAGTGACACAAGCACTGATGGACCAAAGAGCACACATTTCGACATGTGCAGTAAAAACTTGAAATATAAATTCTCATAAAATGCATTTTAATACTAATATATTGAAAAGGCGGTTTATATACTCCATTAATAAAGGAGTTCAGGAAGAAGAAACATCAGTCAACATGCGTTTTATATATAATACTAGGGAAATAGTCATGCATGCGAAACAAAACTTTAACTTTTAGGTAGCAAAATATTTTTTGAAAATTGTACTAGGCTAACATCACTCATAAATCCTAAAATTTCACACATCTCTTGAGATTTTATTAAAAATCTTTAACTTTTAGGTAGCTAAATATTTTTTAGTAATTATGTCAATTACACTAAGGTTAGATTTCATTGAAGGTAAATTGGACACTGACGCGCACAGATGTGAAGTGAACGAGACAGAGGCATCCGGTACTGTCAGAAATAGTTAATGTTAACTCTGTGGCGATGCATGTGCAAAACTAATCACAAAGTCAACCAGGATACATAACACAGCCTACTAGGCCTATATAGTAACAGTTTCAGAAAACAATAGCAAACGCACCGTGATTTGGATGTTTGGTGAAGTGCCGCTGCAGTTTTGACGGCTTCATTGCTTCATTGAGAGTTTTTCACCACAAATTACACACAACGGATTTGACGCCACGGAATCGCCTGTTGTCGTGAATCCATACCTAATGTATGAGGTATCGTATTTACGATTGAAGCTTGACCTTTTCTGTCTCTTTCTCTATATTTCAAGTTGGTCATCGTCTTTCCTTTTACCGGAACTGTCCGCAATGAAATTAGCCATTAAAGTCTGCACGCGCTCGTCTCTCCGCATACTTCTGTCGCTTCACTTCAGCCATGCACACACACGCTCGCTCTATTTAGATATGACGCGTTGCTAAGCAATCGGAAGGCGCTCAAAGAAACACGTTTTAATATTTGTATTTATTTGTATTTATTTATTGTTTGTGTTTTGAATTAAATAACATGACACGTTAAAAAGCATTTTAAAAAGACAATTATTATTATGGAAAAAAAAAAAATTCGGGGAATATTTCAAGGCCCGGTACTGAACGGGTCCACGGACCGGCACCGGTCCGGGGTTGGGAATCACTGTCATAGACGATCTATATCGCACACCCTTTATTTTCAAGCCTTGAATTGATTCAATTTCTGTATTTCTTACTTGCTACCGTTTAATAGACCAGCTAGCTGTACCTAAACAATTAGAGCACTGTTTTGGGTGTTTTTTTTTGATTGGCATCAGTATTTGGACATGAATATGTGGTTTGGTGTAATCCCTAGCGATATTGCTATGGATAAAATAAAATATTGTGCGAAGAGCATCTGATACTTACACTTTGTCTTGAGTCTTATCCAGTCCATAGGCTAAAGCAGCAGCAGTCGGCTCATTGATGACACGCAGCACATTCAGACCGGCAATCTGTCCGGCATCCTTAGTCGCCTGTAACAAACACACCACATCTTACAGACAGGAACGCATCTGATAAACCAAGTGGTTCACAACATGAGCGCTCACATCAGTGGCCGATAATAAAGTGCTTTCTTTAGAGTTAATGCTTCAAAACTATATGCATTGTGAATCAACTCTGTCATCAACCCTCAAGTTGTTCCAAACCTGTATGAGTTTCTTTCTTCTGCTGAACACAAAGGAAGATTAGTTACAGTTAATGGGCCTCATTAACCTGTTAAACCAATGCCCCCAATACCGGGGGCAACACCTTGTTATAGGGCAACGATGTTGTTATGCGCATCTAATCAGTAAAGCCGGTTCCTTGATTAGCAGTAAATTACCTTCACATGCTTTCAGATGGACGATATGAGTGTTAAAGTTATTGAGATAATTAAGTGATTAATTTAGTGATGATTGAGCATTAATTGAAGACACCTGATGATCACAAGCAGAATCACTGAAGACAAAATCACAAATTGTAAGCCACCGTTATGGAGATCAGTGTCTGCTTTAATTGGGCTCTTGACACTTATACTTACATTTTAAACTTTATTTGTCTGCTGTTATTGATTTATAACAGTCAAATTAACAAAGACATCTGTGTTCTGATAGTGTTGGTTGTGTTTTGACATAATCATACTGTGATCTGAAAAATGAAATTTATTCAAATTATTTGGTTTAACTTGCTAACAACAGTTTTGTGTTTCTACTGCATATCTGTATTACTCTTATAACCAAAAATATTTAATTAAAAATAATCTGATCAAAACACTGGTTTCTTTATTTAGAAACACAGAGCTCAATAATCAGCCTGTCTGTCTCAACCGTGGTGACCTTGTTGCCACCAATCACAACTCATTAATGGCTCCCATCATGCATTGCGGTATGAATAAATTATGATCTGAATTGTCTATGTAATTTACTTTTCCTACTTGAATATTCTACTCGTCACCGTTGTTGAGGAGCATTGACTGAATCTTGAGGTCTGTATGTGCCTTACAGAAGGATTTTTTTTAAACAATGTTTGAGAAATCTATTATATTATATTTAACATTCTGGATATTTATGCAGAATCTCATTTATACACAAACCAACAGAATAAATCACAAACATAAATTTAAAATGATGAATGTCATTATATGACCAACATCATATTATAATTGTTTATCTTTGTTCATCTGACAGATATAACTCAGATGCAACAGTGAATTAAAATATAAAGTTAAAAATATAAGGGTCAAGAGCC
Source organism: Hybognathus amarus (assembly GCA_030378365.1). NCBI lineage: Eukaryota > Metazoa > Chordata > Actinopteri > Cypriniformes > Leuciscidae > Hybognathus > Hybognathus amarus. The sequence continues at coordinate 320,944 of JAQIUQ010001366.1, forward strand.
CAACTAAAGCAGACGCTGATCTCCATAACGGTGGCTTACAATTTTACATTTTGTCTTCAGCGATTCTGCTTGTGATCATCAGGTGTCTTCAAATAATGCTCAATCATCACTAAATTAATCACTTAATTATCTCAATAACTTTAACACTCTTGAGTGTTAATTTAACACTCATATCGTCCATCTGAAAGCATGTGAAGGTGATTTACTGCTAATCAAGGAACCGGCTTTACTGATTAGATGCGCATAACAACATCTTTGCCCTATAACAAGGTGTTGCCCCCGGTACCAGGGGCACTGGTTCTTAACAGGTTAACTTCAATATTATGGTGATCAAAGGGGCCCATAAACAGTTCAGTTTGTGTTCAACAGAAGAAACTCACACAGGTTTGGAACAACATAAAGGTGAAGAAAAGATGACAATTTCCATTTCTGGGTAGACCATCCCTTTCAGAAAGTGAAAAGCAGAAGGTGAGGTTGACCTGTCTCTGGGAGTCGATTCGAAGTAGCGCCGGCACTGTAATAACAGCGTTCTTCGTCGGATGGCCCAAGTAGCTCTCTGAGAAAGAAGAGGAGGAACAGGGGTTTGATGGCGCTTTGGGTTATTTGGGTATGAAGCTGCTGTTGCTTCGAGCAGGACTCACCTGCGGTCTCCTTCATCTTCATGAGGATGAAGGCTCCAGCCTGACTGGGCGAGTACATTTTCCCGTGGGCTTCCAGCCAGGCGTCTCCATTAGAGGCACGCACGATCTCATACGGCACATTTTTCCTGTCAATCACAGCAAAGCTCGTCACTTATTTGCAAGAAAAACTACACAAGGATGTTAATGATTAATTCCAGTTGATTTGATAGATTAATCTCAGCACAGAAGCGCTCCATGATCATGTAAGGTGGAGCGTTTCATGAGTAAATATTATGAACACCACAAACGTGTTCAACTGAAACATGAGAACAAGACATCAGCTTTATTTGCAGTGATGTTATTTCTAATAAGCTCATACTCTTCAAAAGATCTTTTCCAAATATTTTTGGAACCATTCATGCCAATTTATGTAATCACTTATGGTTAACGATTAATCGAATACATTTATTGTTAACATTTAATGAAAATCGATTAAAGGAGAAGTTAACTTTTAAAAAAAACTTATGCTGATAATTTACTCACCCCATGTCATCCAAGATGTCTTCAGTCGAAAAGAAATTAAGGTTTTTGATGAAAACATTCCAGGATTTTTCTCCATATAATGGACTTCAATGGGAACCAAACGATTCAAGGTCCAAAAGACACTTTCAGTGCAAACTGTTCAAAGGGCTTTAAACGATTCCCAGACGATGAATAAGGGTCTTATCAAGCAAAACAATCGCTCATTAATTTTTTTTATTACAAATTTAGTTTTATAAGCTCAAATGGTCGTCTTGCTCTGTCTCTGTGATGCGCGTTCATGACTCTCCTGTTTGAACTTGTTCATCAAAATGAACAAATCTTTTCCAGAGTCAACTTGTTAATTTCGTTCGTTCAATGAACCAAATGACATGGAAAAAAAAGATTTGTTCATTTTGATGAATGAGTTCGAACAGGAGTCACATGGAACAGAGCAAGGCGAGCATTTGAGCTTACAAAACTTAAACTTTGCTTTTTATTTATTAAATGAGCGATCGTTTCGCTTATAAGACCCTTGTTCATCATCTGGAATCTTTTAAGCCCTTTGAACAGTTTGCACTGAAACGGTCTTTTGGACCTCTGAACCATTTGGTTCCCATTGAAGTCCACTATATGGATTAAAAGGCTGGAATGTTTATCAAAAATCTCATCAAAATTTCTTTTCGACTGAAGAAATAAAGACATGGACATCTAGGATGACACGTGTTGAGTAAATGATCAGCAAAAGGTTTTGTAAAAGTGAACTACACCTTTATTATTCCTGAAAATTTACATCCCTAGAACATTTCCAATATTTTGTTGATGGAGTAATCTGTCGATTATTTTGACGATTAATTGGATGACAGTGCAACACCTCACTATGAAACACCTTCCCAAAATGTGTGTTATTGGAAACCCAAACACACACAAACTGAATTAGTGGACAGCAGCATTTACTGTGAATTATTGCTGCATCCATCTAAAGATTTTTCTAGTCGTCGTTCATTTAAGCCATTAGTCGACTAATCGTAGGTTTATATTAAATCAATTACTTAAATATATACTGAGGAGAATACTAAACCATTATGAGTGTTTAAAATAGATAGGCGTTATATAGCCTTTTCCGCACTTGAGCAAACACAAAGCTTGCCGCAAAGGTAACGATTGTGAATGAGTCTGAAAAATAGCAGGGAGACATTATTTATAATAATGTTATAATAATCGTGATTACAAATTTGCTAATATAATAACATTCATATATATATTAGGGCTGTTAGGGCATTTGCACAATATAGGGCATTTGCACAAAGCAAGCCGATCCTCTTTTCCATGTTAATAAGAGCATTAAATTGAGAAAAAAAAAAATAACGGGACAAAAAGAAATCAAGAGACATTTAGAATAGATCAAATGTGTGATTAATCGCGAGTTAATATTTTAATCGTTTGACAGCACTAGAAAATGTGTATGTACAGTGAGTGAGTGCATGTCCGGACATCAAGTTTGAAATGCCTTACAAATCTTTCTGGACTTCAGCGTCATCAAAGCGCCGTCCAATCGAGACGTTTGGTGGCGTAGAGAGTGTTGTTGGGGTTGGTGACCGCTTGACGTTTGGCCGGCATTCCCACCAGCCGCTCTCCATCAGATGTGAAGGCCACCACCGACGGGGTCGTCCTTCGCACCCTCTGCGTTTTCCAGGACCTGTTACGGCCATAGTTCAACAGCGTCAATACGTTCCTGCACAGCTGCACTACTCCTGAACTTCAGCCAGCTCCTTGTTTCCTGTCTTGCCATTAATGGACAAACTTGATTAATTCAGGTGTGTCTGATTAATGTTGCCGTGACTACTGAGGTCAGGCACACCTGAATTAATCAAGTTTGTCCAATAATGACAGACAGGAAACAAGGAGCTGGCTGAGGTTCAGGAAGTAGTGCAGCTGTGCATAAAGCCAATTTTCAGGCAGGGTTATTCTTGTTCTCAATAGGGGCTTTACATCATTTCAAATGTGCATTTCATTGTAATTCACATGATTTCTGGTAAAAATTGTAATACAAAAAAGAAGAAAAAAATAAACAGAAGGGAACCTCTTTTACTGTAACTTCTGATCACACTGCAAAAAAGTGATCTTCCTCAGTCTGGTTTTCCAGTGCAATCGTCTAAATATTCTTACATCAAGATGCATTTACAAGTTTTGTTCATGAAATTCATTTTAAAAATGAATTAATGCTAAAAACACACACGCATATATTATCGATTAAAAGTTTAAGATTCGGTATCAATTTTTTGTTTTTAAAAGAAGTTCTTCTGCTCACCAAGGGTGCAATTTTTCGATAAAAAATACACAAAAAACACAGTAATATTGTGAAATATTATGACAATTTAAAATGACTTTTTTATGTTAATATATATTAAAATGTAATTTATTCCTCTAAAAAAAGCTGAATTTTCAGCATCATTACTCCAGTCTTCAGTGTCACATGATCCTTCACAAATCACTCTAATATGATGATTTTATGCTCCAAAAACATGTATGATTATTATCCATGTTGAAAACAGTTTTTTACATTTTTATTTCAGGATTCTTTGATGAATAGAAAGTTCAAAGATCAGCTTTTATTTAATTAGAATCTTTTCTAACATTATAAATGTCTTTACTGTAACTTTTGATGAATGTAACTCATCCTTGATGAATAGAAGTATTGATTTCTTATTTATTTCCCCCAAAAATAAAATACAAATTCTTACTGACCCCAAACTTTTTAAAGGGTAGTGTTTAATGTAACAAAAGCTTTCCATTTCAGATAAAAGCTGTTCTTTTAACTTTCTATTCATCAAAGAATCCTGAAATAAAAATGTAAAAAACTGTTTTAACATAATAATCATACATGTTTTTGAAGCATAAAATCATCATATTAGAGTGATTTGTGAAGGATCATGTGACACTGAAGACTGGAGTAATGATGCTGAAAATTCAGCTTTTTTTCAGAGGAATAAATTACATTTTAATATATATTAACATAAAAATAGTCATTTTAAATTGTCATAATAACTGTGTTTTTGTGTATTTTTTTATGAAAAAATTGCAGCCTTGGTGAGCCGAAGAGACTTCTTTTAAAAACATAAAAAATCTTACCGATCTTAAATGTATCTTTATGTATGTGTATGTATATATTTATATACATAGGTGTGTGTGTGTGTATTTTTTTTTTTTTTTGCCAAAGGGCTCAGAAAAATCTACTTAACTCTAAGGGAAGTTTTCAATAACTCATTGCCAGATATTTGATCATGTCAAAGGTTACTCTCATTTGTTTAATTTATCAAGACTTTGTTTTACATAAATGTTTTTACACAAATTTGCATCTCAAAGATGTCTAAATTATTTGTATTGGTAAATCTGGCCAAAAATGTTCAGGAAGATACATTTTTGCCCAATGTAAATTCTTGAGACAGTGCATTTTATAAGCTTTATGCATATTTTGTACATTTTAAACAATGACATGCAAGCAAAAAGCGGTGTGGCAGATCACTGATTCCTGAGACAAAACCCTTTACAATGTTGTCACAGAAGTTATTCCTGCACTCTTAGCGGTTTTGTATAGTTTTTATGTACAGCTACAACTAAATTAACACTTCATGGCCCAGTTCCACAAACAGGGCTTAGATTAAGCCAGGATTAAACCTTAGCTTTTATAAAAGTGCCTTAGAAAGAAAAAACACCTTTACTGGTGTGCATCTTGAGACAAAACAATTGCACTGACATATTTTAAGATAAGTTTCTTTCAGTTCGAAACAGCTCAAACGTGCATTTTAGTCTGAGACTCGTCTGTGAAAGTGGGAGCATTAGTTCTGGCTTACCTTTGCTTGTTTTCCCTCCATCACAGCCACACAGGAGTTTGTGGTTCCCAGATCAATACCGATGACAGCGCCTCGGATCGCCTCCGAACTGAAAAACCACCCGGCAGCTCAAACACGCGTTCATGGACCTTCATCATCTATCATAGACCAGCTAATATCATACTCACGCATACTGACGTCTGGCTGAAGACTGGAGAGTTTGTTGAGTCAACCCATTCCAACAAGCCTGACAAAAATGAGACACAAAAATGGAAGTTTCACTAAAATATTAAAACAATAACACAAGATATAGGTATGTGACAAACTGACTTATATATAGGGTTGGGTATCGAGAATCGAGTATCATTGGAACCGGGACTAACTTTTCGTTTTCTCCGGAATCATTCAAAAGTTCAAATTTCAATTCCTAGTTTTGATATTCACAGTCCGTCAACCGGAAGAAGAAACCGCTGAACAACACCAATGAAGAAGCATCTACCGGAAGTGTTGGCATAACCGCGCGAGTCGAACATGAGTAGCTTACGTCGGCGGTCCAAAGTGTGGCTTCACTTTTCTAAAAAATAACGAAATCTCGGCAAAATGCAAAATTTGTGACAAAAGGAGTATTTCCTTCAGAAAGACCGTTGGTTAGCAAGGTCAGCTAAACTTTTTTGACCCTGCCTCTTATAAGAATCGAAATCGAGAATCGTTAGGAACCGGAATCGAAACAAGGAATCGAAATCGGAATCAGAATCATTCAAATTCAAACGATACCCAATCCTACTGATAGTACGCGCGAGCGCTTGTTCCCGCGGCTGTGTTCCCAGCAGGTATTCAGCGCAATACACGTTGGTGACTAAATAAATCTGTCGTATCTTTGCTTTGTGAATACCTCTAAAGCCCATATACTGAGTAACGTAAATTAGGTAATCACGTTGATTCTGACGTTCAAATTTCCAGGATCAGCTGAAGTAAGAAGAAAGTTATAAGCAAAGCAACATTTCTCTCGTGTTTGGCATCAAAATCCGCTATGAAGGAGTATTTTTTTGTTTCAAACCCAAAACTTTTGAAAGATTATACATTTAACTTGAATTAGGTGAAGTTTGGGATTGATTGCAACATTCGCATGTGTTTTTTTTACGATCGCAAGTGACGTTGTTGTCAAAAGCAGAATCAGCCATTCGATAATATTGGCTTCCAAACAGTGATGTTTTCGTCAATGATGACGATAACGAAATTATTTCGTTAACGCACCATTTTTTTGTGACGATAATCGCGACGATGACTAGCTAAAAATAGCTGAGGTGACTAAAACATGACGAGACGCTTTCGAGTTTTCGCTGACGAGACGGAACGAAAATTATAAGTCTGACGTTCACAATGCATGTAATTTATGCCTGTTTTCGTGAAATCGGTCTGTATGGAGCTAACAATAAGTATCAGCAATGCTGCCGTTTCCTATCGCGTGCGCCCAGCACCGGCCGCCGCGCGCTGCACCAGATTCCACACAACAACAGGGTTTAAAGGTAGTTTTTGTACCAAGTCAATAGAGTCGGACAAAAACTAGGATAAAACCTGTTGGAAAGCGTATTTTGCAGCGATGTTTGTGTGAGCATATCAGTGAACATCCCTGACCACTCGGTGAGTTTGACGTCTTTGTAAACGAATGTTTAATGCGTTTTATGAATGATTATGTGGGTGCTAAACACACAAACCTAAAATTCTCAGGACAAGCATTTGTCCAAATTTCAATCAAACGATCTTAAAACAGGGCTTTAAGTGTAAAATATCCGAACTAACCAAGACCAAATACAGTGTTTATTCAGGGATTGTCTTATTCATTTTTATGTTCAACACACTCAAGTGTCATGTTTGTTTCATACTTTATATTCAAGTATGCATTCTTTGTTCAATGCACCTCAGTATTAGATATTTATTTCATTATTTTGTTTCAGAACGTTTTCAACATTGCAGTTTGCACAAGTTAAAGATAGACTGGGTTGTATACACAATGTTTGTGTTTACAAATAATATGCATCTTATTGTTGCATACTGACGTTGTTCATTGCACTTTAGCAATTTCTCAAATAAAGCCACAATTGCCAAAGTAAGAATGTTTTTATTCTTGGCTTTTTCTGGAGTAAAACAGTGATTCCACTGTTACCACTTTATCTGTGTGTAATGTTCTAGTAGCTCAACGTTTTTTCTGTTTAAACTTTAAACCATTCCTTTATTCCTGTGATAACTGGTGAAAATAGCTTTTAATATTCAGGGGTAGGCTAAAACTATAACTTGAAATATGGGGATAAAAGGTTTCTGCCCAATGTGACAATGAAGTACAGCTTGACAATGGCAGCACTGCATCTCCATCAATGAGAAAGTCTAGTTTATTATGCAGAGGTTGTAAGGTTAGCTTGTTTTATGAATTGCAACACTTGCTAAATCTGTCAAACCTAAGCCCATTTCCACTACTTTTTAAACTAAATTAATTTGTTAAAGACTACTCTTTTTTTTTTACTAAAATTGATTAAACTTGACTAAAACCTTTTGGTGTTTTCATTGACTAAAACTATTAAAGGATTAGTTAACTTTTGAAAAAACTTTTGCTGATAATTTACTCACCCCCATGTCATCCAAGATATCCATGTCTTTCTTTCCTCAGTTGAAAAGAAATTAAGGTTTTTGATGAAAACATTCCAGGATTTTTCTCCATATAATGGACTTCCATGGGAACCAAACGGTCCAAGCTCCAAAAGATCGTTAATAACAGTTTCAGATCCAGCTTCAAATGTCTTTAAACGACACCAGACGATGAATAAGGGTCTTATCATGCGAAAACGATGGGTTATTTCAAAACTTATTCCAAAAATGTAACTTTTCTAAGGACAAATGGTAGCCTAGCTCTATTCTGGAGGCGCGTTGTAACGTCACGTAACACGTAATTACGTTCAAAAGGTCACGGGCGACGTAGCCGGAAGTACAGAATCAAAATCGTCCGACATCGTTATTTTACCTTTTAATTCCTTTTTTTTTGTAAACGGCGTTTGAGTTAGTTTGCACGTTCAACCTATGTGTTCAACTTACTGACTCTGTACTTCCAGCTACGTCGCCGTGACCTTTTGAACGTAATTACGTATTACGTGACGTTACAAACGCGCCTCCAGAATAGAGCTAGGCTAGCATTTGTCCTTAGAAAAGTTACATTTTTGGAATAAGTTTTGAAATAACCCATCGTTTCGCATGATAAGACCCTTATTCATTGTCTGGTGTCGTTTAAAGACATTTGAAAGCTGGATCTGAAACTGTTATTAACGATCTTTTGGAGCTTGGACCGTCTGGTTCCCATGGAAGTCCATTATATGGAGAAAAATCCTGGAATGTTTTCATCAAAAACCTTAATTTCTTTTCGACTGAGGAAAGAAAGACATGGACATCTTGGATGACATGGGGGTGAGTAAATTATCAGCAAAAGTTTTTTCAAAAGTGAACTAATCCTTTAAGTTTATAAGTGGCTAAAATGTTACTAAAACTTAAAAGCATTTTCATCCAAAAGACTAAGACTAAAACTAAAAGGGCTGCCAAAAACAACACTGCTTCAAAAACTTCTCCCAGTTTTTAAAATAATCGTCAACTATTTTAGTAATCGTTTTGTTGACAGAATTGTCTGATTTTTAGCCAGAATTAAAATAAAAGTTTGTATTTTTTTGATGAAAACCCTGTCTTTTTAGATCTAGTGATGTAAATTAATCTCTATCTAACATATGTAAGTAGATTAAAATGAATTAATAATATTTTACTATTTAAATTGCTTGCCAGCATTAAGTCAAGAAATGCCCTACTAAAGAAACAATGAAATGCATGTGTCAATGCCAACTGACTGTTTAATATAATAAAAATGTGAAGATTTTATTTGAGAGGATTTTGATTTCATATGGAAAGATGTGTACATTGATGCTCTCGGTTTCATCAGAGGAGGGGGTTAATAGAAATAATAAATGTGTATCTATTCCTTTTAAAAAAGAGGTCATTAATTACCTACACTGTGGTGTTTGAATTATACAAATAGACCAAGAAATGTGGAAGTTATGATATTTTAAAGTGTTTGTTCAAGCAGAAGAGGTCACAGTTTTTCATTGTTTTATTGTTTTAATAAGGTACAAAAATGCCCCTAATTTCCAAATTTAAAATTCCATAACTTTCTTAAATATTATCCGATTTTAATCATTTAAAAACCATTTTTATGGTATTTTTATTATCTATCATATGGTAATGATTATATATGAATTTTCTCATATTGATTTTTTTGTCACATCACATACCAACAAGATAGAAGGGAAATTGACTATATATGATGATGATCAAGAGTGCAGTTAGTGCCACAGGATTACTCAATTTCACAGGTCTGACCATGTGGTCATATTGAAGAGAATCACGTGGATTACAGTACTTTCACATACTGGCAATATTACTTTAAACACTCAGTCAGTAAATGTTATAAATGAACAAGTCATTAATCAGTGAGACAGCCAGATGAAGGAAAGCTCATTTCATAACCCGAGATGGGATGCTTCAGGGACACTTCATGAAGGTCATTCAAACACACTCTTCCTCAACTCCACACACACCAAATGAATGACCTCCACTGTTGTTTACACACGTTTAACTGTCCAAATGATTTAACGAATAATAAATCATCATGTCTCTAAAACAAATCACTTGCATAACGCTGAAACGGTTAAATCACATGAACATTTGGGTTTTTTTCTTAATACAAGGGGGAAATGATTGGTTTAAAGCTTGACTTCCACTGTTTTGTGTCTTTAACAGATTTTATATGATGAGAATGGATACAAACACGTGACTACTAACGTTAATCACTTTAGGCAAATGTCAACGGATCCTGTTACCAAACCATCAACACTGCACACTTCATCTAACGTAGTACACATCAAAATCATGTCGGCTCGATATGTCATTCAATCATTCTGACTGACAGCTCGCTTTAAGGGCACTCAGTAGTAGTGAAGAACTCACTCACCTTCTTGATGAGACCAGAAACACTGCTGGAGGTTTTCTGAGAGCACGACATGTTTCTCGCTGCTGTTCTTGCCGCAGACAACATCTTTGAGTACTTAATGGCTAATAGTAAATGAACGTTAAGTAACGGGTATTTGCAAAGCCACTGAATGTCAAATAAATTACTTCTGGTGGGTCACTCTCAGGCCCTGTGCTCAGGTAACGCTTGTGATGAAGTCTCACTGACGTTCTTCTAGAATTATCCAACACCACATGGCGATCAGAAGGACCTCATAGCAGCCCACGGAGCGCCTGAACAGAATACGACATTCGGCTTTAAACTAAAATAGCACTGTTGTTTAATGTAATTTTCCAGTGTGTGTTATATGCTGTTGTTGTGCGAAATTATATAAATCCGAGCCGGAATTTTGATTGAATAATTATTAAATGGCAAAACACACAAGGCACATATGTGGACATCAAAAGCTGCAATCCTGAAGGTCAAACCAGAAACCACAATCTTTCGTAGTCATTACATCATGTAACATTTTCATTTCTTTTATATCATTATTATTTTATTATTATTATTTAATTCTGCCAGGCCTCTTAATGCATCTGACAAACATTTGAATATTTTTATTTTAAAAAATATCTGTTTTATTATTAATTGTATTCTTTTCTAAAGTACATTTGGGCTTTCTTTCTTTCTTTTTTTTTCTTTTTTTTTTTTTGATTATTATAATTTTTATGTGATTTTTTTATGGTTATTTATGGTTATACACCACCTTACGCTAGGGTTATTGTTCTCTGCGATAAAACAATTATAATTAGTTTTTTTTATAAATAAAAATATATAAATATAGATAAAATATATAAATATATATTATATATAAATATATTATATTATACAAATAATATTATTATTATATTTATATAAATATATATATATAATATATATATATATATATATAATATAATATATAAATATATATATATATATAATATATAAAAAATATAAGCAAATATAAATATTTGCTTATATGCCTAGTTTATATAATTATGTACTGAAAATACCATTGTCATTATTATATTGGACAAGTTTCACATTCATTGGAACAAATGTATTTATTTTCGATTATTATAAAAAAGGGAAATTACATAGATACTGTTCTGAGGCCCTTTATGATTTCTGTAAGATTTATTTTGTTTGTTTCAGACTAAAAAGACTAGAAGGCATCAGGTGTCAGCAGGTTCCAAAAAAACCTTAGACTCAGAAAAGTCCTGCACAGTGTTTTGGTCTTGATTTGATCACATGCCGATGTATGGTAATGACACTGTAACATAATTCTATGAGGAAACAAAGTTTAGCCACCTTGCAAATCCATCTAGCCTAATTCATTTCCTTCTTAGTTTCTCTCCTCTATTTCTGTCCAGGCATCAGTCTTCATGACACTGGGTCCAGACCAGACAACATTCAGAGCTTGTCCTTCTACATCCAGCATTATCACTGAGGAACTTTAAGATATCAACTCCCTCACAGCTGAAATGAAATGCAGATTCAGTCTCTGACAGCAGGTGGCGCTCATGGCAAAGCAGAGTTGACCCCTGAACACAAGCGTCTTTGTCACAATTCACCCTACATACTTTTACTTTGTATTCGCTAAGGTGTTTGTCAACAGTACCATTTTTTAACATTTGTTTATGATTAGACTATAATATTATCACATTTTAATCTGGACTAAAACATGCCAGCCAATAAAAGAGATCTAGATATTGTTTGAAAATGTTCTTTTGCTATTTACTTTTGCATCGTGCATCTTTTCATTTGTATTGTGAATTGTTGTTTTTTTCTGTTTTAAATGTTCAATGTTCTTTTTAATACTATATAATACATTACTGTGTAGCCTAATGGGGACCAAATGTCCACACAATGATAATAATAATACCAGGACATTTTCTGGTCCCTATTAGGAAAACCACATATAAATTATATTAGTTGAGTTTTTATTTTATTTTTTGCAAATGTACAAATGCAAAGTTTTACGCAAAAGGAATACAGTTTATAAATCCTACTAAGGGATTGTGGCAAGAATTGGGGCCGCTTTCATCAGACGCGTTGCCATGGTGATGAGCTGGCCCAAAGTTAACTTCCGTTCTGTTAGTTTATACTGTTTATTGGATAATACGGCATTGACTGTATTAGATACTATATTAAAATAGCTAGGTTTATCCGAGTATCCGGTACAGTGTTTCCCATGCATTTATTAGTGGCAGCCCAACTCATTATCAGCGCTGACCGCCACATATTGATTTCCGTGGTTTTTACAATTTAAGGAAAAGTTGTATTTGACTGCAGAGTTGCGTGTAGCGCATATTCGCAAGCTCTCTCTCTTCTCTCTCTTTCTCTCTCTCTCTTCTTCTCTTCTCTCTCTCTCTCTCTCTCTCTCTCACAAACACATTAACAGCGGAGCAGAATGTATCATAACGCTGCACAGATCCATCCAACATCCTGTCATGTGGAGACCCGCCTTAAAAAAGGTTAGCAAGCATGTAAGAAGCTAATAAGGAGAGATATGTTCACCTAATAAAGCCTCGTCGCCGCGCTCCGCTCGCCACAGTTTTTTAACACTGCGGTAAATCAGACACGTCGGTAGAAAAACATCTTGTCTCCTTATTTTTGTTCCACGGGTCTGGTAGTGTCACATTTCAGTTTGGCCAGGTAACATTTATTTTCTTTGACTGTCAAGAAATACAAGCTACTATGGTTATTTACTTGTTATGGATTGTCTGCGCAAGTTTGCCGGAAGTTAAGTTTGGGCCAGTTTTATGCACATGCGCAGTACCGTGTGTTTATGTTGTCACTGCTGAAAGCGTGCCCGTCTAACGGAGAGCCTTGGCACTTCCTATTAGCCCCATTGTGTATCATCTTGGTTGCAGTTCCATTAGAATTCCACTGGAGGTGATCGCGGTCGAGTGCAGAATGAATGGGAGTTTATGGGGCTAAACGGCTAAATGTGTCTCTTTCACCTGCTTGTCGTTAAATTAACATAGATTTTATTGTTGATTCCGCAAGTTCAATATAGATTATAGGCCAAAAGTCGAATGAACGAGTACTTATGTCCTTTTTATTTCTTACAGGTTAGGCCGTTGTTGGCCGGAACACGCCAGCATTCTGCTATTGTGTGACGTCATCACATTTTTGAACGGATTTTTAGAATAGATAAATTAACTTAAAAATGTAATTTTCAGCTGAGTGTATTATCTTAGCCCTCCCTTTTGAATGCAACTTTTAAATTACTTGAGAAAAAATTACATCCTGAGAAAAGTGGATTTCTGGGGGTGAAACCCCTTTGACTCCCATTCATTCTGCACTCACCCTGCGAGCGCCCCGCATGGACAGAGACGTGTTACTGCAGCCAGTCCAGAACTCGGAAGTAACCAGCCAGTGCCAGTTCTCTACAATTAGACATTCTCTGTGCACACTATGCAAGTTGCATAATAACTCATAGGCCCCGCCTCCCCCTTGTCCCAAAGCACGTCAATCAAAGTGTACAACATCGATGAGATCATAGGATGAGATAATTAAGCGGAACTATCCTTCCGGTCAGAGAAAAAACACACCATGTGAGTGAATTGAAAGTGCGTATCTATACCACAAATTTAATTTCTCATGCCATTTATACGGCAAAAATGTTCGTGTGCATATGACAGGCCTACGCAGTTTTGACGTATTTATAGCACGAGAAATGAAATTTGTGGTATATGCACTTTCATGAGCCATTGATAATACAGAGGTCAACGGTGCTTGTTTATAAACTGCAGCTCGGAAAAGATAACCGCGTTGCGCGTTAACATGAGTTCATATGCGCGTGCACGAAATGAAACGCGCACTTTACCTGTAAAACTTCGATGAGGATCAGTTACCAGTACAATAAGGGTGTGATGGCACTCCTCATTAGGTGCCCATACTTTTAAAACAAGACAATGATTATCTAGTCTCCAAGTCAGTTTAGTTACAACTCTGCAATGAAGCAAGATGGAAAGCAATCAATTGACATTGACTATATTGCTTTTACAATGTTGATTAGCTGGACATACTGGTCAATATGGATTCACATCCCTCAGTAAATGATATCCATCAAGTATCAATTATTGCTTTTATCATTTAAACACAGTGACATGCAATGACAAACCAATTTAGCTTTTATTAATTCACACGATGCATTTTTGATATCAATAATTACATTTGTAATAATATCAGGACTTACATTTTCATTAGTACTAACTAAACGAGGGAGGATTGAAGTAGGGTGTTAAAAATTGAAGGTGTTGGTTCCGGAGTGTTGAATGTTGAAGTTGCCATGGTTTTATCTCAGTTGGATGAAGAAGATATGAACTTGCACGGTAGTTCGAGCTCTGTTCTCATGGCTGGAGTGCAGATTGTGTCCTGCCGACTCTGGGCTGGAGAGGACATGCAGAGCAAATTGTGGGAGTTGCGATGGACTTCTTCTGCGTTGAATGAAGATGTTGTGCCAAACTCCTGAGGTTGTTCTTGATTCTGTTGTGGTTGAGAGAGTCCTCTCTCTCCTGAATGAGCACATGGCTGGTTGTGAGTCAAGGCCTGGTGCCCTGGGGTCTGGTGCAGCCCCGCAGGACAGCAACCCGAACGGAGAAGGCCAAGAGAGGGAAGGGCTTGTGTATTGGCAATTTAAAGAGAATTTCCTCTGCTGAAAAGATGTCTTTTAGTTAAACAAATAGCAAATAGAGGAGCTCTGCAGCCACCTACTGGTTAAAGTGATTTTTTACTTTTAAAACTGCATTTTCCAAAAGATCCCCATGAATGAAATTTAGAAAAGTGGGTCTTTTATAAAGTCAATTTTACATAAAAAGCAGGGTTTTTTATTTTAAAAATATATTTTTATATATATATTTTGTGGAGTAAATATGTCCAAATGTGGGTAAAAACCATAATAAACTGAGTACAATTACATTTGTAAAAAAAAAAAAAGAATTGTTGCCTGTGGTCTCTCTGGAGACCCCAAACTGTAAACCGCAAATGAACAGCGCACAACAAGGGTTAAAGTGGTGGAACATAGTGCAGAACAAAGTTCCGCCGGACCCTCTCCAGAACCCCTGGGAGCAGAGCGATCGGGGAAAAGCATTCAGACGTAGGGCAAATAGATCCACTTAGGCCTGTCCAAACTCCTTCTATATTAGCTCTACGACTCTGGGTGGAGTCTCCAATCCCCGGGCCTCAGCCCCTGCCTCGACAGGATGCCTGCTCCCACATTGCTGCTACCAGGGATAAACATCACTCTGACTGAGAAGTTTGCCCTGGACCACAGGAAGAGATACCCTGAGATCTAATATGGGATGTAAACACCTATCCTTCTTGGAAACTATGAAGTACCGGGTAGAACCCGATTTCCTGTTCTTGAGGAGAAACATAGAGGCTTGTTCGACTTCATGCAGCTCTGCGCAGACCGATCGGCGGCTGACTTGAAACAGTGCATGCCGGTTCGAAATTTTGTCCGACTTGATGCAGCGCTGACTCCACGTGACTGTGATGTATGCCATCAAAGTACCGCGAGAGCGATACGAGAGTAGCCGGAGGACTCAGCCAGCACAGCTTCCCAAGAGCGGCTGCACAAGCTCTGATGATGTCACAGCTGTTTCACGATTCGCCGGATTCACCGCATGATCACGTGCGTTCGTGTTTATCCTCACACATTTTGTTCCACTAAAGCTCACAAATCAGTTTTTTATAACAGTAAACAGTCTTTTCATGTAGTCGCGATGTTATATTGTGTCATGTTAATCATGTTTATCAAAATAAAGCTGATTAAAAAACGTTGACTCCACATCATTGATTATAGGCTTATTTTAAACTTCTAGTTTAAACAGATGCTGTATGAAGCAGTGAATTATTGAATGAAAATGTTTCTTAAGTATCTGAAATATCTGTTTATTTGGCAAATGTTGCATTTATTCCACTTAAGCTGTGGTAAAGCATGATGCAAACACCACGTGAGCGGTCACAATGGGAACGAGAAAGTATCCGACTTCACGTCTCCGTTTGCAGCTCCTCCCCGCCTGCACACGGTTAGTCTCGCCGATCGGTTACATCCAGCCGCAGCCGATGTCGAACACACTTATACTCTGTGGCCTCTTTAGCTAAGATGGACTGGACTTCCTGTTCCATGACCTGAACCTGCTCGTAGCTGACCAGTGTGTGCACGACCCCACTGAATCTTGGCGGGTGATACTCAAACTGGATTCTGTACCCCTTTTCTATTATAAGCAGGGACCCACTGAGATATATTTTGAAGACCCTTTCAGGTGTCTAAATAATCTAGTAGGGGGATTAGTCTTTCGAGACCGACCTCTGGTGTCGACTTGTTGAAAGGAGCGAGTTGTTGAAACTATATGGGGGGGGTTGGGACGGACGAACACGCTTAGAGGCCTGCGCAACACTTCAGGACCTCTTTGTCAAAGCCTTCCTGGCCTGAATGACAGTCCTTAGATCAGTCGGCATGCACCAGCCCAACCTGCCGCCATATGTGCTTTCCCAACCAAGGCCGATGTTGAACGGCATGAGGGGAAGTACAGGAGCCATCATGATTCATGGCGAATCTGCTTCGGGCGAGAGATGAGATGCAAATATATGTCAACAGAGCCGTCTCTTCAATCCGTGGCATTGTCCCATAGCTCATCTCTCTTGACCCCATTATTGATGAATAAATGTGAACATTGGGGCTGGAAAGTCGAGAGGAAAAGGGCTTATCCCACGATCTCAAAACCATGGTGTGGAGATCGTGGAAAAATGGGAGGCTCTGGTGCGAAGGCTGTGACAATGCAAGCACCGCGCTGCCTCGACAGAAGCAGGACCTGATCCGCCAGACACAGGCGGTAACGGAGCGTTCTCATGGGCATGAGATCACAATTTGCACAGACAGCACCCTCGAATTCTACCTATGTATGCCAGTCTTTCTCTAGTCTTTAATTTCAAACATGTTTGATATTATCGCAAGTCCTTGCATAGTTCTAGTGACGTAAAACAATCAACAACTAAAAAAATGGAGGTTAGCATGTCCACCTCTCACACCAGAGACACAAGTTAGAGACCCACTCGTGGGACCTGTCTCAGGGAGCCGGCTGGATGTGATGGTGATTACACATTGTTTCCTGATATTGACTTTTTTCCTTACCAGAAAAAGTTTATATACCTACTGGGGCTGGGCGATATGGAGCAAAAAATATAGCATGATATATTTTGCTATATCGAACCCTGGTGCGTTGCGTCATTGCAAACACACAGCACATGATAGAAAAGCAGAACGTGGGTAAATACTGATTTTTTTATTAATATTAATTTATTGCTATTATGCGCAGTTGAGTGAGCAATACAGGCACTCTGCATGTCACATAAAAGATGGACTTCTGCTGCTTGCAAACGGACTCTTCTGAGGAGACCGTGAATTTCCAAATGTGTCACTGTGATTCCATGCGCTGGAGGCTTACTCTATTTCAAAAGTTGGACTCGGAACCGTGCAGACCCGAGAAATGCCATAAATTTACTGCCCGTGACTCGACCTGGACCCGACTCGCAAATCCATCATAATGTACCACTTACTCAGGGAAGCTCAGGGAACTAGCTCAGGGAACTGTGTTCCCTACCCTCTTGAAAGGTACTCTCTCAAGCAACAAATTCACAAGTTCACACTTATAAATCAGTCGGCTAGACATATTGGTAAACATATTTGGCGTGCTGTCCGGGAAGAGGGCTCTGATCTTGGTAATAGGGGATTATCTCGCGGATACGTAGTACTTCCACGTTCAGTGATCTTTACACACTGCCACTTCCGTTGAATCACCGATCACTCAGGCGAACTGATGACAAACTACACTAGGTTTATTTCATACGGCATCCCTGGTAAATTAGTCTGATTCACTAAAGTGCCGACTACAAACAAATGTGCTACCTTGTTTTATTTTAGAGTTTAGACCTTTATCCTGGCGAACCGCTTTAATCCACTTCTTCCTTATACTCAATTCAGTCTGGAATCCATGAAAACTTAAGTAGGGTACGCGTTGTTGGTTAGATTTACAAAGTGGAACAGAGCAGTGACATCTAGCTTTCGTTTCGGCCATTGTTGAACTGCGTCGGAAGTGGACATGCACAAAGTTGACAAATCCCGCTCATGAAACCCGGAAGCGTGATAATCCCCTATTGCCCTGAATGCAGAGTATTCCCCCCTGTAGACTATGTGCAATGAAAAAAAGAGCAGAAAGTGAAAGAGGAGAATATGGATGTGGTCATGGCTAGGGAAAAAAGAGGCCAAATTAGCTTGAGGTAAGTAGTTTTAAGTTTTAGAGCCATGTCATGTTGATCAATACACCATTTCATGCTGCATTTGTATTGGCTAGTCAGAAGAGTAGATCGTAGTAGCAAACACACGGTGAGATCGATCATGCTGAATTTCG
The DNA here is from genome assembly GCA_030378365.1 of Hybognathus amarus. Lineage (NCBI taxonomy): Eukaryota > Metazoa > Chordata > Actinopteri > Cypriniformes > Leuciscidae > Hybognathus > Hybognathus amarus. Next base: position 339,416 of record JAQIUQ010001366.1, read on the forward strand.
TACACTGCAGAAAATTATCACAGACTATCTTTAGTCACAAGACCATGACAACATCCATCTTTGAACCTCTGTTACTGTAAATAGCGCAGTTTCCAGAGCTCCTCAACACAGCTCTTCTCCAGACCTCTGGAGTCATTTCATCTTCTGTACAGGAGTAAACACACAAAGGAAGAGGTTGAACCCAGCTGCAGGATCTTTAGGAAACCGATTTTGAGCTTGACCTGATCAGAGGTCCATCCAACAGTGGATCTGTTGATTAAGATGGATCCATACATGAGGAATGAATGAAGCAGACGGGAGATTATAACCACAGGGGAGATTGATGAAGATCTGAGTGTTTGAAGTGGATCTTTAGAGTCTTTAGAGATTGAAGTTTCCGGGGCGCTCCTGTAAAAAATAAAGTTGGTGAAACTTCTGGAATGGCGGCGGAAGTAGCATTCCAATGGTATTTTGTGTGTAAGTTAGCGAAGAGGCTAGCTGTTTTTCGGATAATTATTTTACTATTTAAAGACGCAAATCTTTATGAGAGATGTCGTTACGGAGCTCAGGGACAACATGTGCTGTTTGCGGTTGTACGTATAACCGGACTAAACTAATTCAGTGGCTTAAACGTGATTGTTTTGAACATAAGCCAAAAACTAAATCAGAGTGATCCTGCCAACAACTGAAGTTTCCATCACCTCCCAAAAGACGAAGAATCTTCCTGTGTACATTAGTTTAGATTATTAATATTCTATAAACTCTATCAGCATGTGTTTGGCTGTTCGCTACTGATGTTACACCTAAACTCAGGATCAAAGCCTGAGTTGACAGAATACCAAATGTGCCAGTTAATGTATTCAAGTAGCACATTCATTTATAATTTTGAATAAACCCTAAAGCTCAATGACTAAGTGTGTATTTTTTATTTTAATTGTTTGTCAGCTCACACAACTGTCTGTCACCATGCCTTGATGAGTATTGATTATTAATAATGTTATTATAATACTCCCAACCAACTACTGCGGAGGGTAAAGGTACTGTTATTTCACCCTTTTTCATTTCGTTGAGGTTGTGTTCCCACATCGTTAGCTAGTTTGGATCGCTATAACTTGAATGACTGTCAACTGTTGAATGAACGAGTGTCAAGCATGTCAAGTCGCGCTTTGTTTACTTCAAACTGGAAGACACGCCCACTTTTGACGCAAGGCCTCATGGGGCGTAGGAAACTTGTGGATACGGTATGTGCAGTATTTGATTAGCAAGTGATGAGAAACAGGTGTGGATGATCTGCATATCATATAGAGTGGGCAAAGAGGTAAATGAGCCCAGTGTAGGTGTATTAGGATTATGAGAGGGATATTTAAATACAATATAAAATACTAAAAACTTGTGAAGTACTAATAAAGTCATGGTGGTCGTGCACAATGAAAAAAGAGTTAACTCGTGTGTATGGACGGTGGAATACACCAGCCTGTTCTCATGTAAATGCGTTTCTATAACACGCATGTGTATTGTCGTGTAATATATACGCGAAAATGAGTTTTTACGTGCTTATGAGACGCAGTTTTTGCTCGTGCAATTGATACGCAGTTCATTTGCGTATAATACACACGCACCCCACACCACTAATTCTAGCAAGCGTCTAATACACACGCACCCCACCCCACACCTAAACTTAACCTAACCAACCAATGCGTATCATATGCACGTAAAAACTCACTTTAGCGTATATATTACACGACAATGCACATGCGTGCTATAAAGGCGCATTTGGTGTGATCGGGTTGAATACACCCAAAGAATTCACTTTAAATGCTATCATACTCATACTGGGGCTTGATGGTTCTGATTATCATATATTTTTCTTTCATGATTGGTGATAGTGGTAAGGTACAATCCCCCTAGAGTGGGCTGGACGAGAGCGTCTTGCACATGTTATTTCTATCCCTGAGGCCGAGTGCATCAGTGTGGTCTATATTTGACACTGAAGTGTTTGGTTCACCTGTTTACTGTGGAGTCAGCTGTGTCAGATGGACAGACTGTAACGTGAGATGAGATTTGGACGTACTTCCTCACTTTACTCTGCACCTTATACCTACCCAGACAACCTGCAGTCAAGCTAGTGAATCTCTTTACCAATAGCTCAGTCTAGTGCCTGTCTCTATTTCTTTTACCGGGTTGAAGACATCCTGTCAAAGAGGGGGGCAAGAAAGATTTGCTGTGCACTCTCTTTGAGAGGGTAGGGGCAACAAGGTGGGTTTTTGACTTTTAACATGCATTAGCCTTGGTTTTGTCAGCACATTGGAATTTAGCCCACGCGAACAGGATACACTGGTAAGGCTCCAGGTTGTGAAGTAGGTACACTGGTGGGACATGTGCAAAGAAATCGTTTTTCTTAGCCTGAGAGGTGGATAATTAGTTGCTTTGACAGAATGGATATTTGTGTAATTAGACATGTTGGTTTGCTCCAAGAGGATTTGCTCATGTTGGGCAGACAGACATTACAGGGTTGTGCAAAAACTATATCTGGCTTCAGTGCTGATACTGAAACATGGTGCTTAAACTCTATTCTACTCTTTAAAAGGCTAAACTGATTATTTTGTGAGGAAATATTTGCAAAAAAATAATCCAGTTGGTTAAAGTAGTAAGCAGACAAAGTGTACTAGAATACAGTCTTTGATGTAGGGCATCAAATGTTACATATGTTTGAAATTTTTTTATTATCCCATCATGAAATTCAATTGATATACATTTTAAGCTATTCTTTGCAGAACGCTGTTCTTATCTTTCTGTATGGGATCTGGAGTTTCTGTTTGGTTCTTTGGATTTCTTGATTTGGAGACATTAGCTTGTGTGGGATTTAAGGCCATTAAGACCGATTGTCACAACTAGTTCTTTCAAAAAGTTCTATATGGAATTTCCATGGAATTTGTTTCATCATGGATTCCCCACTCCGGACTGTAAATCATTTTTTATAGCAAATGGAACCTTTTTTTTTAAGGTGTACCTATTAAAAAAATGCTGGGTTGTTTCAACCCAAATTTGGGTCAAATATGGACAAACCCAAAAGTTGGGTTAAAAATGCAATTTAAAAATATATAGTTAAAAAGTGAAAGTTGAAGTTAAAATTTGAGATTACATTTTTAACCCAACATTTGGGTTTGTCCATATTTACCCAAATTTGGGTTAAAACAACCCAGCAATGTTAGAGTGTACAAGATCATTTAGTATCCCTTGAAGCTGAGTCAGAGAATTATTTTTTTTATTATTTATCTGATAAATTTCGATAGTCCACTTTAGACATTCTACTAACTATAAGTAACTTTTCAACTACATGTCAACTAAATGTCATTATAGTGTTAGTAGGCTGTCTGCTTAATATTTGCTAACACTTTATTTTGTTGGTCCCCCAGACATTCAACCGACTATAAGTAACTTGGCGACTACAAGTAAACTTATTCTCCTAACCCAAAGCCTAAAACCTAACCATAACAGTCTACTATAATATACTAATACTCTAATGAGAGTTAGTTGACACGTAGTTGAAAAGTTACTTATAATTAGTAGAATGTATAAAGTGACTATCGAAATAAAGTGTAACCAAAAATTGTTTTAGCTGTTTGCTTAGTTTACTTAACTAAAATGAGCTAAAGCAACACAAATGTTTACATTTTTGCTTAATTGTCATTACGGCAAATAAAACGAAATGTATCAAATGTTAAGTTAACTTAATCCATTTGTATTGGGACTGCATGAATCATTTTTATTGCACTGACTGAAACTGGGCAGTGGATTTCTATTTCCCAGTATGCTTGGCATAGGGCTGGATAAGGAGAGTACATTTTGAAATGAAGTGCTAATGTGTTTTGAAGGGAAAGACCTGTTAATGTTTAATGTTCAGTTATGTTTGACATTTAAAAAAGTTTATGGTGATTTTTCTTTTTTGGTTACCATTGTGCTAAAGAAATGAAGCTTGTGGTTAGGCTGTGGGTGGCTACAGTCAATTCATATCAATTCGCACTTATTTGTTTAGCACTTTTCACAATAGATATCCATCTAAAGCAGCTTTATAAGAAGTCCACATTACAATTTAGAGTGATCTGTTATCAGAGGTGAATAATGTATTTCAAAATGTTCATATACAAATCACACAGTTAGTTAACATCATGTTTTGAGTTGTATTGACATAATGATCCCAATATAGAAAAGTTTTCATTGGTGTCTGTTGATTCTGGACGTCTTGGGCATCTAAATTCTTTGTTAAGGGGCTATATTAAAGGGGTCATGAACTGGCTTTTTAAATTTTATTATATTGTTGTCTGAGGTCAATTTATGACGTTCGCTTGGTTTTTGCATTCAAAACATCAAAATGAATAAGTAATAGGCTATTTTGTACCCAAGTTGTGAGCCTACCTGAAAAACGGTCAGTTTTTATGGGCGTCTCGCACTGAAGACTTGGAAGTAAACGCCCACTGCTGTGAGTGGATAACAGTTTTGCATATTATAATGAGTTTAACTTACCCGTCGGTGCACGTGGGGGAAAACGTCCAATGTTGTCAAATGGCAACCGGATTCGGCCATACATGTTCGAACCCAGAGTCCGTGTGTTGTACAATTCCTGTCAGATCCAATATAGACGGCACAGCACCGTTCTTTACTCTTAATCGGTCTGCAAGTCTTGTTTACAAAACAATCCTCAGTGAAATGAAGCGAACAGACGACGATGTTTTAACCATTAAAATAAGCATTAAAATTTAAAAATTTAAAGTTTAAACATTAAAAATAAAGTTTATCCATGCAGTCCTATTGGAATCCACAGGAAGCTTATGCAGCGACTGTCTTCCACAACCAGGCACTGCACAATATTCTGCTCGATACGGACGATTTGTCATCATGTATGTTATGCTACTTAGCTATGCGTGTAATGCGCGAATCGGGTGGGCGAGGCTAAACCAGCCGTGTTGAAGCAGGCGTTGATCTTCTTCTGCGGGGTGGTGTTTTAACAACTCTGACGTCATTGTTTCACACTTTTAAAAACGAGTTCGTTTGTTGAGGCTGGTGTCAATAAAAGCTTTTTTTTTGGACTAACAAGGACGTTTTCGGTTCTGAAACTTACAGGATATTCTTATAATATGATGACCTCTTAGATGTCAAAAGCTCAAGGAAAATTTGATCACCCCTTTAAAAAACTAGAGCTGACAGTAGTCACCTCAGAATGGGCATCCGAGATTAAACAGAAAAGCAAACGGAAAGAATTAGAGTAGCTGCTGTTCATAACATTTCAAGCTAGACAATCGTGTGTTTTGATATGATATAACTGGAGTACAAGGTTATGAGAGGCATTATGTGAATGATTGGCTAAAGATTTAATCTAATCTAGATTTAAAATGGGAGAGTGAGTCTGAGCCCAAAACATCATCAGGAAGTTTTAGGAGCCAAATGCGAAAGCGCTTTTCCTCCTAAAGTGGACTTATATATCATACCAGAAGTCTTGAGATCTTAAAGAGCTTAAAGGGAAGCTAAACCCCTGGTTAGAGCCTGACTCCACCCACTGGCAATATTTGAAAAATGCTGAAAAAATGGGCAGATCCCAGCGGAGATAGAGAGGATGAGCCCAGGGAGGGGCTGAGCGAGGGGGTGTGCACCTGAGACCTGCAGCGACAGCTGCTGTTAGACTCTAAAATGGAGAGTGACTCAAGTTGCGTTTGCAACAGAGCGCGTCATTTGAAGTCGAGGACTTTTCTCCCGCACCTTCACCTCAAGTGGCGGAGGGTGAATTGTCTGTGGACACAGAGTCATATCAACTCCAGCCGCTGGCTCAAACTGCGGTCTTAACTCCCGCATCACGATTCGGCATCTGATGAGATTTAGTTGAGATTGATGTGAATAGTGCGCTCTCTCTGTAGGCTTATATTCATATTGAAATTTAGCCGCTATGTGAAAAAATCCAGCAAAATGCGCACGGTGGGTTTGTCGACCCCAGAGGATTAAAGGAGTAGTTTACTTTTCAAAAAACTTTTGCTGTCCATGTCTTTCTTATTTCAGGCAAAAAGAAATTAAGGGTTTTGATGAAAACATTCCAGCATTTTTCTCCATATAATGGACTTCATATGGGAACCAAACGGTTCAAGGTCCAAATGACAGTTTCAGTGCCAGCTTCAAAGGGCTTTAAACGATTCCAGACGGTGAATAAGGGTCTTATCAAGCGAAACGATCGCTCATTATCGCTCACTCGTAATTTCAACTCTTGACTCGCAGTGGTTTTGACAAAACAAGATGGTTTTTAAACTGGCGAGGGCGTGGTAGCTTGTACCAAGGGCGTGGTAAGCTGGAATCTGCTTACCCGTGTATGCCAATAGGAAAATGCAACTGCAGTAGCCACTGTTCAACCTGAAGAGGGCAGCACTCAGACGTTTTTACACCATATATTGTAGAATTAAAACACTTTATACCCAAATGTCAAAAAAGTCACTCGAATCAATGATCAGCACTAATAAAGCCCCATTCTTACAGATCTTTAAAGGGGTCATATAATGCCATTTTTGTACAAGTTAATATGAATGTTTAGGGTCTAAATGAAAACTTTGTAATATACTTTTATTAAAAATTCTCATTAGTATTTTAAGGAAACACCAATTTACCTGGTCAAAATCAGCTCTTGTTATCACCTCAAGCTGTTTGAGTGTCATATGCCTTTAAATAATAAACCCCGCCCTTTGTACTGCGGGCTGAACGCACCAAGGGGGTAATCCCATCAGCCGGAAGTTGAAGCTGCCTCCGGGGGCCGCCATTGTAGCGTACTGTACTATCACCTGCTGTTAGCATCCCATTGACTCCCATTCATTTTGCCGTCACTTTGACAGCGAATAACTTTACATCTGAGGCGTCCAAAAACTCCATTTATCCATTATTTATTTCTAAAGATACACGATAAAGTATAAAAGGCTCCATTACATTGTATGTTACGTTATGGCCACGTAGAAGCAGTTCTTGTTAAAATAGGCTAAAAATTGCGTCATAACCACTCAACTCTTCCGTTCCACAGTAGAGAATTACCGTATAGACAGGAAGAGAAGCTTCGCACAGCCTTGCAGGCAATCTTTTACTGTTTAAAGTCAGCCCATGGCATAGATAGAAGCAAAATGACAAAATAACTAATCAGAAAACTTACCAAAAGTTTCTCCAGGTCGCCTTCGGTCTCTGTGCACGATTAAAATTTGTCTTGGCACAGCTACTATAAGTCAGTCAGTTTGCTCACGTGACATCTACGTCGTCAAGCTCAGTTTGAGCCTGCGCAGAACGCTTGGCTATCAGGAAGTGAGTGCCCATGTTGAGCTTCAGACTCTCCGTTGAAATCAACGGGGTTCGCTGTGTCCATTTCTTTTACTGTCTATGGCAGGGGTTCTCAACTCCAGTCCTCGCGACCCACTGCTCTGCATATTGTGTATGTCTCCCTCATTTAACACACCTGATTCAGATCCTCAGCTCGTTAGGATAGACATATGCTATGTCCGAAATCTCCACTCAAAGCACTGCTCCCTAACCCCTATGTTGGGGATAGAGAGCAGAGCCCTATATAGTGAGCTCACCAGCATAATAGAAACACCACTTTCGGACACTACTCGATCGTCTCTCTGCGCCGTTGATTACATCATCTGTCAGCTGGTGCCGAGCCGGCTCTGGGCTTAATAGATTTTTTAAAAGAAATACATTACATTATATTGAGCTTATTTCTCCAAAATTTAAAAACTAAAAGTGATTTCTGGCCGTTTTTGTTATAATGCGCTACTCCACACATGATTATAACTTATTTTTCACGATCAACGCAATGCATGATGGTATGTAGGGCTTAGGTTAGTGACCATCGGTTGTACACTACTTTCAAAATGCATTCTGGGATACATTGAGTGGACTATATCAGGGTATAATAATCATCACTATACATTCGGACAGCACTACAAAATGGCGAGCTCACTATACAGTCCACTATATAGTGAGTAATGGGTGATTTCGGACGCAGCATATGTCTATCCTAACGAGCTGAGGGTCTGAATCAGGTGTGTTAAACAAGGGAGACATACACAATATGCAGAGCAGTGGGCTCGCGAGGACTGGAGTTAAGAACCCCTGGTCTATGGAATGCACGTGGAGTGTTGCCTTGACAACAGTTGAAGGTTTTGGAGAGAGAATGACAGCGGGAGTCTCTCAGGACACATCTGTGCAACCGTATCAGTTTGAACCGGAGTAACTGTACACCATAACAAGATGACGCCGCAAAGAAGTTCGACAATTAAGGCTTGAGGACGTTTCTGAATGGTTGGTTAACGTAATGTTACTTTGATCTATCTTTGTATGCACTGGCAGGGTAGAGTAGTGAGATACGAACGCTGTGTGTTTACTGATGTATACGTTAGTTCATTGATAGATTGACGTTACTATAATGGTCATGAAAAACCTTTTCCCTGCGATTTGCATTAAGATTAATATAAAGATTAATAAAACTTTAGGTGCAGAGGGAACATAAACAGTTGGTACTGATTATTTTTTCAGGAGCAGCTTCTTTAGCAAAACCAGCTTTATACTGATCCTCGTTTATAAAGGTCTGGTGAGAAATGATTCGCACAAACATGATAGCGCATTGACAGTTGATCATGAGGAATATTCCCTTCGTAAACAAAACTCAGCCACTGCGTCCTTCAGTGGTTCAGATTTAGGAACATCATTTATGAATGATTTCTGTGTTTGTTTATTGCACCCAAGAACAGAACAACACAATCGCTTAGACGCCATTCTGCTTCCAGCGTCAACAATGACGGACTACAGTCTATGATGACAGCTCGCTCAGGGCGGGTCTGTGTTGAAAACACTGCTGTCAATCAACAACTGGTGAGGAGGCGTGCGACTGTGTGACGTCACACGGTCGAACGGCTCGAATTGAGACAGGAGAAAACATATAAGGAGATTAAAACAAAACCACTGGATGGATTTGTATCATTAAATGATGGTTGTGTACAGGCACTGACCACACACATTGCAGTACAATCAACTTGTAAAAGTGCATGTACCATTATATGACCCTTTAAACTAAAAAAAGTTGGTTTAGGGTTTAGTTACCCTTTGAAGATGGATAATTGGGCCATTACCGCTCACAGAATACATCACATGAAATTGGTGTGATCTCGAATGGATTAAGGTTAATTTTCAAACAGCAGTACAACTACCCTAGCCTGACTTCGCCACTATTCTCATATTCAATGGAGATGTGAGGGTCTGAGCACCCTCGGGTTGGGCTTCTGATTATGAGGCGTGTCTTAACCGAACCAGGAAAAAAACATTACGTCCCATCTTCTCATGTGACCATCAGAGCCAGCTGAATAAGTTGTACTTTCCCGAATCATGTTGGAAACACCAAAAATATCTTTCTGAATCACTGTCGATTCTATTTTACAGACAGAGCGCGACAGCGGAATATATAGAAGGCAGCTAAGCGCTCTTGATAACGTGATTGGAGTTACGTCCTGGCAGAATGAATCTGTACATCACTGGTTAAAGCCCCGCAGGCAACTTGATTGGCCCGAACATCTTGTCTTATCTATAATGTGACTCCTCAATGGATTAAGTCTCAGACAGAGACTTCCCATAGCAAAAAAATATTGTGGACGGAGTTCGGGCTGCATGCAGGGCTACAGCATCTTAGTTTAAGTTCAAATCAATTGAGTCAACTGATTCAACTCAGTTTTATTAACTTAGACCAACAAGTTTTTTTTTTGTTTTTTTTTTGAGATGGCACTCTCAAATCTAAAACCAGGGTGAAAGATTTATCCTACACCATGTGTTTCTAAATGCAACACACAGAAGGCACAACAAAATTAGCCCAGGGGCTGCTCAGGTTTCGTTGCTTCACTCTATTGAGTACCAGTGAAATGACAGTAAAGGGGCTCAGAGCATTGCAATCAACGATATGTTTACCAAACTTCCTCATGCATTCTTAAAGCAGAAGACATTGAGAGTGCAGAAAAGAGAGACAAAGGTTTTTTTGTTTGTTTTTTTAAATTATTTTTAGTCGTGCTCATTTGCAACTTTACACTACACTACAGGATGACTCTTCTTTGTATTGTTGTTTAGGGTCTACTTTATGCCACAGGTTTTTGTGTATTGGATGTGTATTAAAGGTGACATATGAATCTTTCTCAAGAACAAATATTACAAATTTCACCACAAGTGCAATTTGTAATTGTGCATTAAGACAAAATCTTTTTTTCAACAAATGTATTTATACTAATAAACATAATAAAGCCTTCATGCCCTGCTTAACTCAATATTTCTCTTTTCTTTAATTTTCAAGTGTCTCCTCCTGGGTTCATCACCACACGCTGGAGATACTGGAAACATGGCACAGTAAGACACAGACAGATAAAAAACATGCTTTTCAAACATAAAAGTTTACCCAAAAAATGTCAACTCTGTCTATATTTACTCACATTTAAAACCTGTCAGGCTTGCTTTCTTCTGTGCACTTTAAATTAAAAAATATATGAAAACTGTGCTGGTTATTCATGCAGTTAAAGGGATACTCCACTTTTTTTTGGAAATATGCTTTTGCTATAACTCCCTCAGAGTTAAACAGTTGAGTTTTACCGTTTTTGAATCAATTCAACCGATTTTCTGATATTTAGAAGAATATCAGTAACCAGACAGTTTCTGGTCTCATTGACTACCATAGTATATATTTTTTCCTACTATGGTAGTCAATGAGACCAGAAACGGTCTGGTTATATTCTTCTAAATATCAGAAAATCGGTTGAATTGATTCAAAAACGGTAAAACTCAACAGTTTAACTCTGGGGAGTTGTTAGCCTTTTTCCAAAAAAAGTTGAGTATCCCTTTAAAATGAACAGGTATTCAAGGTTTCGTAGCGCCTGAAGTCGTTTCTGTGTCCCTTGCATTTAGCAACTGTAAAGACTTAAATACTGGTAACATTTTATTTGAATGTGTCCTTGTTACATGTATTTACTAAACTAATACATGCAAATGGTGCATAATTACATGGTGCTAACCATAAATCAAACCCTTATCCTATAAACCTATAATAAGTACTGTAATACTATATAGTGCACAAGTTGTGTGATTCCACATTCATAAACTTTTACATGATTGTTTTTATTGTTTTCAGAAAAAAGTGACCAGCACAGTTTCAGTTATAGACTTCTGTAACTTCTGTGCAGTTTCTCACAATGCAATGCCATTTATTATAAATTTGATTAAAGTCCCCCTGTGATAAAAATCAAGTTTTTAATGTTGTTCATATGTCTATGATGTGTTTTTAATATGCCTCAAGACAATCCATGTGCAAATTCATGTCATATTCATAAGACAGTTTAGCATATCATTAAATGTGACCGTTCTGAAGCAGGAGAAGCCAGGTTAACATTCAGGTACATTTAGCAATATAGCGGATTTATGATGTTTATTATGATGTTATGATCAACTATATGCTGTTCTGTGTTATTTAAAGCGTTTAAGGATACTGGCAGCGGTCTGACTCTAAGATGGCGAATGTGAACGTTCATGTAACATCAGCAACACACTATTAGCTGTTTTATAACATAGTCAAGCAAAAGGCTAATCATATTAATTACGTTATATGTCCGAAATGCAGGTTTTACCTCAGTATGTGGCCGTGAATGGGTGGAGGCGGGGCTCATTAGCATATTCATAAAACCGTGTATACTAAATGAGGCAAGGGTGTAGAGTTACATTCAAGCTATTTTAAGGAATGAAGACATTTTTGTCACAGGAAAAAACGTTTAAATGTGATCAATTTTGGTGATCAATGATGAGTTTTTAGGGATAAAATTATTGACTACAGGGGGACTTTAACAATTAGATATGTAGATTTCTCCAGCTTAAAACTCATATATGAGTATATGTGAATTTTAAATGTTTATAAACGTATGAATACTTGTAGGCTAATTAGGCTAATTAGCATATTTGGCTAATAGGTGTAGGCTAATAGGCTAATTTGCTAATAGGCTAATTTGTAAACTTGTAGGCTAATAGGCTAATTAGCATATTCATAAAACCGTGTATACTAAATGAGGCAAGGGTGTAGAGTTACATTCAAGCTATTTTAAGGAATAAAGACATTTGTTGTCACAGGAAAAAACTTTTAAATGTGTGATCAATTTTGGTGATCAATGATGAGTTTTAAGGGATAAAATGATTGACTACAGGGGGACTTTAACAATTAGATATGTATATTTCTCCAGCTTAAAACTCATATATGAGTTATGTGAATTTTAAATGTTTATAAACGTATGAATACTTGTAGGCTAATTAGGCTAATTAGCATATTTGGCTAATAGGTGTAGGCTAATAGGCTAATTTGCTAATAGGCTAATTTGTAAACTTGTAGGCTAATAGGCTAATTAGCATATTCATAAAACCATGTATACTAAATGAGGCAAGGGTGTAGAGTTACATTCAAGCTATTTTAAGGAATAAAGAAATTTTTGACACAGGAAAAAACATTTAAATCTGTGATCAATTTTGGTGATCAATGATGAGTTTTAAGGGATAAAATGATTGACTACAGGGGGACTTTAACAATTAGATATGTAGATTTCTCCAGCTTAAAACTCATATATGAGTTATGTGAATTTTAAATGTTTATAAACGTATTAATACTTGTAGGCTAATTAGGCTAATTAGCATATTTGGCTAATAGGTGTAGGCTATATAGGCTAATTTGCTAATAGGCTAATTTGTAAACTTGTAGGCTAATAGGCATATTCATGAAACCGTGTATACTAAATGAGGCAAGGGTGTAGAGTTACATTCAAGCTATTTTAAGGAATAAAGACATTTTTGTCACAGGAAAAAACTTTTAAATGTGTGATCAATTTTGGTGATCAATGATGAGTTTTAAGGGATAAAATTATTGACTACAGGGGGACTTTACCAATTAGATATGTAGATTTCTCCAGCTTAAAACTCATATGAGTTATATGTGAATTTTAAATGTTTATAAACGTATGAATACTTGTAGGCTAATTAGGCTAATTAGCATATTTGGCTAATAGGTGTAGGCTAATAGGCTAATTTGCTAATAGGCTAATTTGTAAACTTGTTGGCTAATAGGCTAATTAGCATACTCATAAAACCGCGTATACTAAATGAGGCAAGGGTGTAGAGTTACATTCAAGCTATTTTAAGGAATAAAGACATTTTTGTCACAGGAAAAAACGTTTAAATGTGTGATCAATTTTGGTGATCAGTGATGAGTTTTAAGGGATAAAATGATTGACTACAGGGGGACTTTAACAATTAGATATGTAGATTTCTCCAGCTTAAAACTCATATACGAGTTATATGTGAATTTTAAATGTTTATAAACGTATGAATACTTGTAGGCTAATTAGGCTAATTAGCATATTTGGCTAATAGGTGTAGGCTAATAGGCTAATTTGCTTTAGGCTAATTTGTAAACTTGTAGGCTAATAGGCTAATTAGCATATTCATAAAACCGCGTATACTAAATGAGGCAAGGGTGTAGAGTTACATTCAAGCTATTTTAAGGACTAAAGACATTTTTGTCACAGGAAAAAACGTTTGAAAGTGTGATATTTGGTGATCAATGATGAGTTTTAAGGGATAAAATTATTGACTACAGGGGGACTTTAACAATTAGATATGTAGATTTCTCCAGCTTAAAACTCATATATGAGTTATGTGAATTTTAAATGTTTATAAACGTATGAATACTTGTAGGCTAATTAGGCTAATTAGCATATTTGGCTAATAGGTGTAGGCTAATAGGCTAATTTGCTAATAGGCTAATTTGTAAACTTGTAGGCTAATAGGCTATATAGCATATTCATAAAACCACGTATACTATGAGGCAAGGGTGTAGAGTTACATTCAAGCTATTTTAAGGAATGAAGACATTTTTGTCACAGGAAAAAAACGTTTAAATGTGTAATTTTGGTGATCAATGATGAGTTTTAAGGGATACAATATTGACTACAGGGGGACTTTAACTATTAGATATGTAGATTTCTCCAGCTTAAAACTCATATATGAGTTATATGTGAATTTTAAATGTTTATAAACATATTAATACTTGTTTTGTCATAAACTCTACAACGCTATTTTCTAACTCTTGCAGGGTTCCGAAGAAAACATCAACTATGTCCCTAACCATATCATCATGTTCCCGTTGAAACATCCTCCTCCTCTTCATCATCATCTTCCTCAACAGTGCTTCAGCAGAGACATCTCCACTTTAGTACAGCCTCTCTGCATCAGTCCTCAAATGGTAAGAACATTAGTAGATCAAATGAGTTCTGGCGCTGAACATTATGTAATCAGAGTTGTTGAAGGAACATGAATGAAGTGAAGCCTCTGTCATTGTAGGGTAGTAAGGACTGGAGACAGTTGACTTTAAAGTCGGCATTAAAATCAAATTTGACAAATCTTCTTTCTTATATGTAATACTGTAGAGTTTATTATGAATGATTTATCTGTGCACTATTATTTTTATTCATGTACCCTTATAATCTTTAATCAAAGACATTACCCTTCCCTCCCCCATCGAAACAACCTCTCTTCTATTTCGGTCACATGCACAAATCTGCCTCCATTTTGTATGCAGACGCCCAACCTCCAACGATCCAATCAATTCCCGAAGGACAAAATCAAGCCCTGCCCTACGTTCTTTTCTAATTTCAGAAGCCATTTCACTTGCATATGTCATGACAAAGAAAAAATGACAATCTCAACTTCCGTTTCACGTCGACTTTAACCAATCTGCCATTTTAGGGTTGACAAGGCCTACTCTAATCCTTTTCTTTACCAAAATGTCTTTGTTGTTGTCTTTAAATGTGTTATGCAGGTATAGTGTCCTTCTCAGGGTTTGTCTTGATCATACTCAGGTGGTTCGTCACAATGTCCCCTGGGCACAATGTCTTGTAGGCCAAATGTATAGTTTCTCCCATTTTAATTTTGCATTAGTATAACAGTTTTACTGATTTAAAAAATTGTTTTGGGAGTAAAGTTCATAGATTATTGTTCTTTCCCATATGATTTTGTAAAACTATGTTGAGACCTCTGTCCCTCTAGGGGGTTCGGGGGCATGCTCCCCTGCAAGAAAATTTTGTACATTTTAAGGTTAAATGCATCAATCTGGTGCACTTTGAAAGCTCAAAATTAGCTTCAACCCATGAACTGTGACACTGAACAAAGGAAAAGCCTCGACTTGTACCTGGACATTAAAGAGGGATCAAACATCTTTTTAGTTATGATATAAAGTCTCAGTCTGTTTTAGGATGCCAAACGATTTTTAATAATGTAATAATGATTTATATAATTATTCCTATTGTGTAAAATCCATATAGGCCTAGAAATATACTGTATAAATAAAATGAATATTTCAAAAGTATATTTTACTTGACACTATTGTATAGGAAAATGAATTACAATAGTTTTGTCCTAATTTCTTCATTTGCAAGAAATAAACCCTTGAGTTTTTATTTTGGAGAAAACTGCAGATCACCATGACTCACGCAGCACAAACAGAATGGCTATATAGGCTATTTAATTACAGTCTTGTGCTGTTTTATAAAGGCACAATGTCATATCACGGTTTCGGTGTTCATGGGAAAAGGGAGAAGAGAGTTCGGCAAAAGGCGGATTGGAACTTGGGTCGACACGCTGCTTTCAAGCACCTCACGCCCTCGCCCTACGCCACTGTAAATATTTAGTGAAATGTATCTTTTTTGCTTAAAAGACAGGGCACGTAGTGCAAATGTACACTCTCAACTCACGTTCAAAGTCATATCAAAGTCTATACAGTAATCTCTTTACTGTGCGACAGAGAGTCGCATGGGTATGACGCGATCGTTAGCATACTTTCACTAAAACTGCTTCTACGGGGCCATAACATAAGCTACAAGGTAATGGAGCATTTTATACATTGTCGTGTTTCTTTAGAAATAAATAAAGGACAAATGGGGTCTTCAAACGCCTCAGATGTAAAGTTATTCACTGTCAAAGTGACGCCAAAATGAATGGGAGTCAATGGGAATGCTAACGCAAGTGAAGTTCTGCTACAAGATGGCAACTCCCGCGAGGCTTCAACTTCCGGTCGATGGATTACCCCCTTGGTTGTAGGCAACTGTATCACGTGCCGTTTAAACTGACGCGCTGCATGCGATCTGTCACATTTAAAGAGCGACATGCAGGTTGAATTTATTTCTGAATTAATACTTTAAATTGTCTGCAGAGGTCTTTTAAAAACACATATGTAAAAATTACTAATGAAATCTCATTTGATGTAGAGATTTTGATGAAAATGCGCTAGGCTCTGGAATACGCCTTTCCCGCAAGCAACGCGTCATATGACGTAGCCCGAGGAAAACAAATGAGCTCGCGGTCCGCTTTCTCATTGTTGGGTGTTGATGTAGTTAGAGCAGTAGTGAGAGACAGAAAGTTTTAGATCGAGTTTTAGAGAAGCCATAATGGTAAATTATTGTGTTTGTGCTTGTTGCACGAATTTCAGCCTGTCAGGACATCATATCCATCATTTTCCTTCTAGGAAAAACAAGGCTTTTTGGTCTTGGGTGCGTTTTGTGCAGGTGAATAGAGCAGACTTCACTGCCGCGCCTGTTATCACTAACTGCATTTGAAAAGCATTATTTATTTGTTGTTATGGCATGGTCATTAGTAAATGTGGATAGTGCTAACCAGCTTGGATGGACTGCATAATCACTGTCAGTGTAGAATATGAGAAGACAAAATGTTGCTGGCTTAAATTAAGACAATCTAAATGGATGTTTATCGAACAAAGTCGAATGTATGTTTGCTAAAGCAGATTTATTACAAAACACCAAGGTATAGCCATACAGTAGATGAACCAGCGTTAGCTACGGTGCTAACTTACATGAACTCACTTGCCCTATTCGCCACTGGTTTTCTCGACACCACAACTCTCACGTTACTTCTCTCCTCTGCCCATTGTTCGTCCCCTGATCTTCCCCTGACTTCTATCTCGCCTAGAAGGCTCATAATTATATGCCTGTGGGTCATCATAGGCATATTCGTCGACATCGCAGAACGCGGTTTCGTCGTTCGCATCCATTGTAACCTGAGCCTGAACTTGAACAGACTCCCTCGGCGATCGTCACTTCCGGTTAGTGCTTCGTAGACGCGGGAGTTATTTGATCACAATTTTTCTCAAAATATTGTTAATGGCTAAATATATATTACTCCAGTTCAGAAAATCTAGTTGTTTTATCGTCAACATACACTATGCTATATAGGGCTGTCCAACCTGCATGTTGCTCTTTAAAAGCGCCAAAGCGTTCCATATTAAGAGTAAACTTCTCTGTTTAGTCTATCTGTGTCAGTGTCATCTTTTTCCGCGATTTTTTTCTGCGTCCAATCAGTAGTTAAGAGCCTGAACTTGCTTATAGTAATAAAAAAATAAATAAAAAAAATACAGCACAGAAGAATGTCTAATTTAGCGTGAGATTTCGTTGTTGAAGCGTGAGACCGTGAGATTGAGGCTGAATGCGTGAGTGTCACGCCAGATGTGTGAGAGTTGGCAACCCTGGCCTGTCTAGAGCCATATAAACTCCAGGAGAGTTCAATTAACACTGGAGTTTTGTTATTTTTAATAAATAACCGTACTTCCAGCCTGAACAGATTGTTGATATGTGTTTTTGTCATGGTTCAGGTACAAAACACAAATCATGGTTCAGGAAATGCTGGAGTTTCTCCAACATATGTCAAGGTAATAAACAATAACATAAACCTGAGGTTGCCTGGATCAGTTTCAGGTTGTGATTTGACGCTGTGAGCTCTGGTGTGGTTGTGTCCTGACAGCGTCTCCATGACGTGAGCACCGTGAAGGGGCAGCTGGTGGTTCTGGAGTGCAGGATCAGAGGAACTCCTCCACTGCACATCTCCTGGTTCAGAGAGAATGAGCAAATCCTTGATTCGGCAGACTTCCGTATTCTTAGAAAGAGTGAGTGGAAGATGCAGCATTATTTGACATTGTTTATAGGAATAGCTCCATGAAAGTAAACTTTACACAGCTCTTTCATACAATAACAAATCATAGTGATCATAGTGAAGCTCTAAAAGAAAAGAAAAAAATACACCATAAAAGTAGTCCATATGAAGTATGGTAGCTTTGTGTGTTTCTTACTTTATTTTTTGTCCTTGTCAGAGGCAAGTTCAGCTTCTGTTCCTGGTGAGTAGACATATCTCTCAAATGGATGGTGCATAAATGGATGAACTTTTGAGATAAACAAACAAGAGTTAAAGGCTTGACAAATGTGTGTGTTTTATTGCAGAGGAATTGTGCACCCTAGTGATCACAGAGGCTTATCCGGAAGATTCTGGAATATTTAAATGCACAGCGTCGAATCAGTTTGGAACAGCAACATGTAGTGCCATGCTTGAAATATATACAGGTAACTTGATTGTTTCATTCAATGCATGCTTACAAATACATCTAAATGAATGTATGATGTAAATATAATTATATTAATATTTTACAGAAGTCATTTATTACACTAGCCTGGCTAACGCCAGACTACGTATCATTGAGAATGAGACGTGGCCTGGAAACCACATGTTAATTTTTTCGTATTTGAGGCGAAGTTTACGAATGCCCAGAACCATATTATAGAGTGCCGAAGTTACGACGTCACTCTGTAGGCCAAAACGCGGAAGTGAGTTAGCATTTTAGCATTACCGGTTCCCTCGCTCTAAAGTCTATGGAATTTTTGAATGGGTTTTTGCTAAATCGCCTGAAATAAGGTCTGTGGTGAACCAAGCCTCTAAATATTTTCACGTTTTGATCTGTGACATAGAACACACAGTTATAACCAGATTGTGTTTTTTTTAAACTTTATTGTGTCTGCTTGTGTTTTTAAAAACTTTACAGGGCTTGACATTAACTTTTTGAGGGACTTGTCCTTCGGACAAGTACATTTATGTTTCACTTGTTCATGCACAAAAGTCACTTGTCCGGGTAAAGATTTATAATTTTATCTAGGGCTGCACGATTTGGGGACAATGTCATATTGCGATTATTGAGGTCAATATTGCGGTTGTGATATGCGATTTGTGATATAATAAACAAATGGTTTCATGAGTCAACTTGTTTGGTTCTAAACCAAATGCACACACAGATAAGTGATAATTCTGAAATTAGCAATAACAACAAAATGATTGATAACACCTATAATGATCAATAAGCCACTGTTGTCTGGATAAAAATTAACTGTCCAACAGGTAGGAAATATACAGAAATTGAATAAAGTTATCAAATAGTCTGCACTGCATATTTTATAAATCATATATAGACTACTCCTTAATAAAGCTACACACATGTTTTTTAGTCAAGAGCAGTGAGTAATTTTCTCTGTTCCCTTTGTTCTTTCATTAACTTTACTGACAGAACGCTTTTTTGGTAGCTGGCCCTTTAAGAGCTGCCACTGTGGACAGAGCGGATTCTCTTCTACTTGTCCTACAAAAAATCCACTTGTCCCGGACAAGCGGACAAGCCTTAATGTCGAGCCCTGCTTTATATAGGCTTCAAAATGCATACATTTTGGATTAACTTGTAAATATTATCTTGATAGACAAAATTTGTCAAAATTCTTGAAAGTTAATCACAGATCTTATTTTTTGCATTTTTCCAAAAGTCTATGAGGAAAATGCATTGCTTTCGAATAGAGGAACCCATGCGCCTATAACTTCCGAGTTGTCCTAGAAAGTGACGTCATCACTTCGGCACTCTATTGGGTGCTACGAATGTCTATCAAATGCGCCTGTACGTAGCTCATTGCCAATTGATTCAATGATACCAGATGACGTATGTAGAGCAACAGAAAATTAGATGAGGAAGAAGACAATGGGTCAGAGATTTAAGAGATTTATGTATTAACGTCCACTGCCAAGATGGATCCATAGATATAAACAAACTGTTTCGGTATGTCGCATGCACGTCATCCTCGTCTTGCTGCTACCTCCCCGTTCTGTGATTGGTTCCCTATCTCAGGGGAAAATTTGGTTCATGGTGTCCAGACTGCCTAGCAGCTTGAGTAAAATCGCACAGCGGCAAGGCAGCAAGGGGAAACCCAGGCTATTATAACACATGAATGTAAAAACACAAAACATATAATTGATCTATTTATCTAAAACGACAAGTGAAGAAACATACTAGATTCAATGTTTAAAGGGGGGGTTGACTGCTTTTTTTCTTTGCATGATTGTATTTATGGGGTGCAATATAACATATTCGTGGTTTTTCTTTTTTTAAAAGTCTTATTTTTCATAAACTTCACCTTTATTGTCAGCCACGCTCTCCTCTGTCCGCTGAACGAGCGGTTCACTTCCTGATTCTATGAAAACACTCCCTCAGAAACACGTCGTGAGCTCAGATTGGTTAGTTTGGCCCAGTGTGTTGTGATTGGCTAAACCATCGCTCACGTTGTCCGGAAGATTAACGCCCATTACCATTACGGGTGAAACGGGCATGTCATGAACTCCGGTCCAGATGTAAATATGTGTCGAACTGCAGAATCAGTTTCAGGCAGAATGAGACCGAGAAAGCCGTGATGAAGAGAGTCAAACAGAACCTCACCACACACGGCTCTTACTAAACGTTTCTGAATGATAATTTGCTAAATTTTTTAACTTTATGCACGTTTGTTTTACACAATAGCATCTGACTGGCAACGATAGCAACTGACTGGCTACTAATGTTATACTCCAACAGCGTTGGCATGTTTACGTTCTTGATCAAATCGAAAATAACGTCATAAAGCATATATACATGAAAAATACATTTAAAACATTAGTACTTATAGAAAATTCAGATCCATAATGTTTGTACGCGTTTGTCGTAGACATAAAATAGCATAGTCTAACTAGTAGTGGCAATAAAGCCAGCGCTGGCATTTGAAAAAAATAAAACACAAGGCTACGTCTTGAATTATACATGCAAATACATTTAAAATGATGAAGTCTTAGCCTACTTACAGGTTGTGGCCCAACAACTGCTGCCTCTTGTTTTAAAGTCGGAACTGCTTCATGTTTTAGTAACAGTTTCTTGTTGAAACCGGTGTTGAACTCGCTAGATTACGTTCGTCATTTTCAGGAACATAATCAAACATAAATTGTATCCATTGTTGAGGAAGAATACAGTCCATGGGAAGCCCGAACACAGAAGACCTGACAGCTGCGTGAACAACACACTCGACTCGCGCATGCCATTTTCTGCATATTCCGGAGGGAGGGGTTGATGCAAATGTGTAGGTTAGTGACGTACCATAACCCAGCTGTAGTCCCAATTCGAGTCGTTTTTGTAGGCAATTACACTTCCTGATTTTTAAAAGACGATATCTCTGCTTACACTGAACTTTCAGTGCTGCAACTTTGCAGATACTGTTCATGCACCAACAGCAAAATTACACACTATTTAAAATTAAAAAACTAAAATCGCAGTCACCCCCCTTTAAAGGAATACCTCACTTTTCATCATTTACCCACCCTCAAGTTGTTCCAAACCTGTTTCAAACCAGAAAGTTTCTTTGAAAGTTTCCTGAAATAAAGGAGGATCTTTTGTAGAACATCAGTAATCAGACAGTTAATGGACTCCATTGACTTCCATGGTAAAAAAAATAAATACTATGGAAGTCAATGGAGCCCATTAACTGTTTGGTTTGCCACACTCTTCAAAATATCTTTCTTTGTGTTTAGCAGAAGAAAGA
This sequence comes from Hybognathus amarus, assembly GCA_030378365.1. Lineage (NCBI taxonomy): Eukaryota > Metazoa > Chordata > Actinopteri > Cypriniformes > Leuciscidae > Hybognathus > Hybognathus amarus. Next base: position 361,183 of record JAQIUQ010001366.1, read on the forward strand.
AACTCATTCAGGTTTGCAACAACTTAAGTAAATGACGACATCAATTTCCTTTTGAAGTGAACTAATCGTTTAATAATATATTTGTGTTCTTTCAAGACCTAGAGGAGGTTTTGGGAGATGGGGATGAGCCTTCCTCTATAAGCTCAGCTGGACTAGAGCAATATGAGCATCCCTTGTTACTACAAGAAACACTAATTCCTCCCCAGAATGGCCTGACAGTTCTGAGGAAGAGACTGCCACCCCTGCAGCACGGTAGGATATTTCCCAGCATCTAAGGCATTGATAAAAGTTTAAGATGCCAAGGTCAACCAAAGATCAGATTTAAGAGCACATTTGGAAAGTACAGTAATGCTACAAAAACATCTGTAAAAAAAGGGTAATTAGGGTAATTTAAGTTAGGGTAATTTGCTGTCGGACAGAGAGTACAGAAAGCCAAGAAGTCCAGAAGAAAAAGCCTTGCAGACACTGTTCAAGTTTTTCTCATCTAAGCTGCTTAACTGAGCTCTGTTTATTATTTAATTTGTTAATGTTATATTATATAATCTAATAAAGAATTGATCCCACTAGGGGATTTTTAACTATAAGTAGTTGTTACAGTTATGTATAGATTAAAAACAAGAAAGTTAATCCACATAGAAATGTAATCATTCTCGATTTCACAAATAAATGAGATTTGCAATGCGATGAGATCAACATTGAATTGTGTGCATATTTTTGGATCTCTTCATGTGCATTTCTGCATTCCAAGCTACATGTGGGTTTTTAAGTTAGTTATTTGTCTGGTATTGATGTACTAGAGTGTGTTCATGCATTTTTGATTCTCCTGTTATCGCCTGCGTTTGATTATAGACTTTGTATCAGCACTTCCTTGTGTGTAGTGTGACTAGAACACACCCGAAGCCTGTACAACCAGTACCCCCTGATAGCCGGCTGCTTTAAAATGTGTTCGCAAAAATTTGTGTAAGCGTTCTGTGAAGGTTTCTATTTACAACATATTTTCGCAGAGTTTTATAGCCAATCACAGTCATATCTGTGGAGCGCGTGAACACAATGGCCAATCAGATGTGCTTAAGTTAGTCAGAATTCGCTCTATAGTGTTAAAAACGAGTCTTGAAGTGTAACTTTTTACAAAAAAAAATGATTTTTTCAAATATAAAATAGTTATTGCTAGCATTTTGTTTTAAGATCCTGACCGTGATTATTTTTATTTCATTAATAAATAGGATGTTTATATTCCATATTTTTTCTTGACATTTATTTTGGATTTATTGTCAGTACTGGGCGTGTGTGTATGTGTGTGTGTGTTATTGGTTACTGTTTTGTACAGTCAGTTGTTGGCTACAGAGAACATAAAATCATCAAAATTATATCAGGGTTTTTCAAACTTTTTAATGGCATGTATACCTAGATATAATTAGAGATATGGTGCGTTCTATTATGCCCAACCGAACTCGGACCTCGGATTTGACGTCACGTCCACACTTCAAGTGTTCTATTATGTTTTGTGTGTCCGATTCGGAGAAAAAAATGGACGCCACCCGGAAAGCTGTTATAATGGTAGCACTGGCCGAGTACCAGGCACTTACATTAAAAAAAGTAATATAATGACTACACCTTATCAAAACGCAGCCTTTATTTAATGTTTTTCATGTTAGTCTTCTGTTAGCAGTAGAAGGGGACGCAGTAATACGAGTGATTATAATCGTCATTTAAAATACCAAAGCGGTTCAAAAACAATGAAAAGAATTCATTCTTACAAGTCACAGGGCGCAGCCATCTTGAATTCCGAAACGGAATTCTTGCTCGGTGTCCTCACGGTTGTCCGACGTCCGAGAGGAGAAATCCGAGGAAAGGGGGCGTGTTGCTAGGCAACGCCTGTCGTCCGAATTCGGATCTCCGAGACGGATGAATAATAGAACGCGGAACAAGTTCCTCAACGCTGTTCAGAGATCAGAAATATAGACAAAAGTTCAGAAATTTCAAGTCAAAACTTCAAAAGTCAAGTTAAATTATAGAAAATATTGTAGCAGGAGATAAAAAATATGTTACATTTCTTCACCTGGAGTTGTAATGTCACAAACTCATTTGTTTGAGTTATCCACCCTTTTTTCCTACACTCTATGACGCTTTTCACAAATTATGTAACTTCTATTAAACTGTAAACAATCAGAGAAAAGGTTCGCTCTATGAACACAATAGTAAGCATTATCAAAACTGGGTACAATAAGACATTATTTTACTCACCCTTCAAACATTGAACATTATCAAGAAAATGTAAAAATGTTAAAGCATCAGCAAATAACAACAGAGCTGTTAGCATAGATATTCTTGTCTGATAATAGAACAATAAGAATATTTTGCTCATTCAGTCAAACTGACTGATAAAGATTATCTGTAGCTCAACCTTTGAAATGATTTGCTTCAGTCTTTTTGAGAAAAACCTTTCCAAAATGGAAGTGCCTCCCATAATCTAAAATGCAGTAGGCTGTAAGGAAAAAGTTAAATATAAAACAAGCTACAATACTCTAAAAAATGGTGCTAAACAGCACTAAAAGTGGTTCATTGGCTTGTAATCATAGGGGAACCACTTTAAGTGCCATTACCTTTTCATATGGTGCTATCATAGACTGTAAAAAAAGATGGACGACGCCCCTTCGCTCTTTTCTATCAGAGAGAACTGAAGCCGCCAGTGTCTCGATATGACGCTGACATCCTGGGACCTGAGTCTGCGCACTTGCGTGTTTCGGGACCAGTCATGCGCAGTCGTGAGCAGGAAGTAAAGCCGTGAAATCAAAGCCGCGCCCTCATTCGCGCTGAATCAAACGCAAGCACACGCCCCGCACTTTCATTAAGTGGCCTCTGGCTGCTTTGTTCTTCTCCAATGATGTCTGCTGATTGCAGAACCTCGTTAAAAAAAGGTAAATACAACTACTAGCCACATAGTCAACATTATGAAAAAAGTCCGCTGGTGCTTCAGTGACTACCTCGCTCAGAGAACCTGTCAATCACAGCTCTCAATCATGACGTCACAGCACCGTTTTTATCATCACATTACTAACAAAAAAACAAACTTATTTTAAAAACGAACACTTGAAATTACATCAACGTGATAGAAAACTACAGTAAATGACACAAACTATCTTTGGAAAAAGGATATGTGAAGTGTAATTTAATTGTTTAGTTGGTCTCGCGTCCCATTGAATAACATGGGGAGGTGGGGTTTATGACCTATACTGGGACCGGTCACAGGGGGGCGATCAAGACGTTTTGGCTTCACTTTTGGGGGCTTGTGCGGCACGCTTGGGTGCTATGTAGAACCATAAGAGGTGCCATAGATGCATGTTAACCACCCCAGAGAACCACTGAAGAACCGCTGAAGAACCAAACTGGGCTTAGTGGTGCTATAGCACCATGACCACTGCAAAGAACCCCTGAAGAACCTTTTTTTTTAGTATAGATAGGCTAGATGGTTTCTTTGTCAAGATTTCTCTGTTCTCCTTGTTTTGAAAGTCGAGGGCTTCAAGTTGCAAGTAGGACTATATAGTATCTTTTGCCCTCTAGTATTCCCATAATTCACTTATCAAAACTATATGTGGGCAGTTAACAGTTGGCAATGAGGCTGCCATCAAAGAGTGGAGGTACTAGCTAGACAGCAGTCTTCATGTCACGAGTATGTTGGTTTCTTTGTGTTTTGGTTTGGTTCTATTCTGTTCGCCTGTTTAGTCAATCCTTGTTTGTTTCATGGTTACTGATTATGTTACGCATCTGTCTCTAATTCTGTTGATTAGTCTGCTTGTGTATAATCTCTGACTTTCCTTGCCTAGTGTTAACTTTATGTTATAGCATGTAGTGCTTGGTTTTCCCTGGTGTTCATTAAATGTCAGTTTTAGAACTGGCATGCATCACCCACTATCAAGGCATGTGTGCCCCTGGATGTGTCTGTGCCAAAATGACTCTCCATTCACCATCTGCCTCATAGAGGAGGTCAATGCTAGCCGCACTCCAAAACATAGACTGTAGAAAAAGATGCACATCGCAAATTCACTCTCTTCCATTGTAGAAAAATTAAGTCACCAATGTCCCAATATGGCGCTGACATCATAGCAGTGAGCGTGAAGTGGAGCCGCGGTATCAAGGCCATGCCTACATTCCCACTGAATCATTTAGAACAGTTTACTGCAGAACAACTCATTATGTTGGTGTAAAATAAACAGTTATGGAAATGTAGAAATTAAAGTTAAAGCTCCAATCTCCTCCTTTATATATCCCGGAAAGTTTAATAAACAAACACTTGAACTTACATCAGCATGATAAAAAAAGCTACCTAAAATGACAGAAACCATCTTTGGAATTTTTTTTAAATTTGATTGAGTTTGTCTCACATCCCATTCGATTACATGGGGAGGCCGGGTTTATGACCTATAATGGACCCAGCCACCTGGGAGCGATCAAAACATTTTTGGCTTCACTTTTCACGACTTGTGTGGCACACTTGCTCCAAACCTAGATCCCAGCCAGACTTCAGCCACACTCACCACGGACTAAGAGCCTAAGACCCTTGCAGCCTGGTAGACTGCACAATGAAAACATGCCAGAGACCACTGAGGCCATCTTGATCCCAGAGGCCATGTCTCACAGAGATGCTAACCAGGTGTGTGAGAACCAACATCTGTCGAGGTGGACATATTAGGGGAGTATGAGGGCATGGAGTTGACCATACTCCTGCTGCTGAGGATTAGCTGTGCCAGGTTTCTACATTAATGGTTGATGGATTGGACAATATGATTCTTTAGTCTCCTGTTGACGCTGGTCCTGCCTTCTACCTCCCTTGGCTCCACCTGAGACCATTATCCTCACAGCTCCAATGGGCTCCCTCGCTCCTTCCAGCTCTGCATTGATCAACCATCACTCTCCCTACACCAATGACTTTCGGGCCTTGGGCTGAGCCTCATCCCTCCACCTCTTTGGCTCCATTGGGCTCCTTGGTCCCACCAGCTGCACCTCAGTCCTCAGGCACCATGGCTCCCCCTTAGCCACTTGTCACCCCGGCTCCACCTTGGCCTCCAGGACCTAAAGTATTGACCTGTCTCTGTGTCTCATTGGCTCTGCCTGGGTCTCCAACTCTCCTGGCTCCACCACTGGTGGTAAGATCTCTGACTCCACCCTGGCTCCTCCCACCATCGCTTTCACAGTGCTCCTTTATGCTGGCTGTGCTCTTGGTCATCATCTGGATCCTCCCTCTATCATCTCCTCTGGTGGTTTCCATCCATCAGCCCCTCCTTGGTCACAGCACTGTCCATCTCCTCTTTCAGAGCCTCCACCCTCCCTTCTCTGTTGGACTTTGCTATTTAGTTACACCCCTAGAACGTGTCTTTCGGGAGGGGGTGTAATGTCACAAGTTTGTTAGGTTCTTTGTGTTTTGTTTTGCTTCTGTTCCTGTTTGCCTGTGTCCCAATTCTTGTTTGTTTCTATGGTTACAGATTATGTTTTGCACCTCTCTAGTTCTGTTGATTAGCCTTTCTTGTGTATTTAAGCCCTGAGATTTCCTTAGTTCCTTGTCTAGTGTTAGCATTATTTTATAGCACGTAGCCTAGTTCTTGGTTTTTACTTAATGGTTCTTGTTTTTTTTACTGCATGTAGGGACCCTCCTTATGTTACTGTGTTAGTGTGGGGCTATTTTGTGCCTTGGTAGTGTTATTAACTAGCGATTTCTATTTTTCGTTACTCTTTGCCCTATATACTAGGGTTATACGCTAAACAGTTTTAGAGATAAAACTCTTTACATTCGATTATCATGAAAACAAATCTACGAGAACGGTTGACTAGGTACCAATGTGTTGTAAGACAAAAGGTTCATTTTGCGCGGAGTTCTCCTTTAAAGCAGCTCTTGAATAAAATCTTCCAGCTAAAGTTAGTTTTGAGTGATTCACTTACTTCACAACGATCATTGGTTATTAACCTAGCGTGTTCACACCGGACGCGAAAAGCGCAAGTGATTTCAATATTAAATCAATGCAAAGACGCGTTACGCACGTAAAAAAATCGTGTGGCTGCGAATGAGGCATAGAGGCGCGGCAGACGCAAATACGCCTTATTTGCGCGTCAAGATTGAGCGAATGGTCTGGCGCGTTACGCTGACGCAAGTGACGGACGTAAATTTTGCTTCAAACTTTTGTTTTTACACGCGTCAATTTTGCTCTTGCCGTGCAAACGGATTTAAAGTGTTCAAGCGCATAACTAGACACGGTATGCACGAATTTGACGCACTATTCACCTTTGGTGTGAATGCACAATAACAGAAAACCCTTAATGCGATCCGGCTGCTCATTTGCACAAAACAGTGCCTGTTGGCTTGAGAACGCAAAAATCATGAAATAGCTTCCAAGGTACAAGCCTTGAACAAGTTATAATACAGAATTTTTTTATCGTTTCTGCATAGCCACGTGAGCTGGAATTATCCCCACAATGTTTATCTGTACAGAGGTAAAGGGAATGGAAGGATGGCTTCACAGGGGAGAGACTAGTTGACACTTTAGGACTGCTAGGTCAAAGAGATGAGTTTTTAGTCTAGATTTGAACTGACAGTGTGTCTGTGTGAGTGTGTCTGCTTCCTGCACAATGTTAGGAAGACTGTGCATCATTCATGAGCAGTCAATTTTGATATTCTAGTTATTATCAATTGGGCGTAATTTTGAGATTGCAATAGATGTGACGGACTATAATGTGTTAAGAGCTCGCTCAACTACTGGGGAGCTAAATGATTTAGTGCTTTGTAACTAGTGAGCAATATTTAAAAAATTATACAATATTTAATAGGAAGTGTTGGAAGTAGGAAGTGTAAACAATGTTGACAGAACTGAGCTAATATGATCATACTTCCTGGTTCGAGCTGCTGCGTTTTGGACCAGTAGTTTGTTTATTAAGCGTTCAGGGCAACCACCCATAATAGGATTTCAATAATCTAGCCTTGATGTCATGAAATCATTAACTAACTATTCCGCATTTGTCATTGAGAGAGTATGACGTAATTTAGATATATTTTTAAGATGGAAGAATGTGTTCTACAGATACTAGAAATGTAACTTTCAAATGAAATATTAGTATCATAGAGCACACACAGGTTCTTAAACGACGACGAAGGCTTGACAGAGCAGCCATCAAGTGTTAGACAGTATTCTAGGTTATTACGTAAGGATGTTTGTGTCCAATAATTAGAATCACTGCTTTGTTTTGTTTGTTCCATGCTTCCTAATTATATCTCCCAAGGGTAGCATGTACAGAGAGAACAGCAACGGTCCTAGTACTGAGCCTTGTGGTACGCCATACTGAACTTTTGATCAATAAGACATTTCTTCATTTACTGCTACAAACTGATAATGGTCAGATAAGTATGATTTAAACCATGCTAATGCAATTCCACTAATGCCAACATAATTTTCAAATCTATATATTTAAAAGAATGTTGTGGTCAATGGTATCAAATGCATCACTAAAATCAGAGTAACACTAATAGAGAGATACAGACCACGATCGGATGATAAGAGCAAATCATTTGTGACTCTAATGAGAGCTGATTGAATTCCTGATTGAAAGTATCTTTGACAGAAAAGGTAGATTCTAGGGATGGGCATTTTTCTAAAATATTGCATTCGAATATTCTGGCTCATAAAAATCAATATTCGAATATTCGTTTATTTAAATTATGTTTAACGAAAAAGACTGTTATTTTTAAGGTTTTTTTTTTTACATTCTTTGTCACCATTTCTGGACAAGCTTACAATTAGGCAATACACAACAAGCTTACAATAGTAACTAAAGTTTTCTTTTAGTTGAAAACATTAAACCGTAGGCCTATGAGTAAACAAAATATTAATAAAAGCATTATTAAAAGCACGCTAAGCAGCGCGAGCGGAAAAAACCCTAATAAAGCAGATTGCGTCAGATATCGATACAGAACGTACACCTATACACACGAGTCACCAAATGACTGATTATCGTCTTTATATTGTTTCACGTTTATGTTGAGAAAAACAATAATATCTAACGTTACATGCAGGGGCGGCGCTGACAGACGTTTCAGAGACACAAAGAGAACGGTGTTTCTAACAGCACTTTGCATTTTCTGTTCTTAAACCGGTCTCTCCCCAACGAAACTTAAAATAAGTGTCTCAAAATCATTTTGCTATTAGATAAGTTAACATCTTTGATCACGCGGGGTCCAGCTGCGCTTACCTGCAGTTGTGATGCAAATGATGAACAGCTGTCTTTCCTCACTCGACTGTTTGGATTTCATGTGATTTCTCATGGTGATGATATCATAACTCAGATTAATTAATTCATTTGATCAAAATTAATTCCGTTTAGTAAGATCCTTTTCAAGTAACGTTAATTCTAAACTTCGCATGGCAGACGACAACATTATATGATCAAATACAGACAACTTGTTAACACACTCCACAGCGCCATCCAGTGCATTTAATTGTAACTGCGAGTTAGTTCTTTAGGATTTATCATGGACTCACTGCATTTACAGGCCAGCAAAGCAACGTATTCAAAATTCGAATAGTATTTTATTTTTCGAATAATAATTACATATCGAAATATTCGAAAATTCGAATATTCTGTAGCACATCCCTAGTAGATTCAAAAATATCGGACTGTATTTAACTAATTCTGTAGGATCAAGATGCATTTTTTTTAACAAGCGGTTTAATTATAGCCAGCTTAACTTTTTGGTATGTAATGCCTAAGATGAATGAATTATATTAGAAGAGGATCTATGACCTTTTCAAGCATCTCTTTCAATAGCTTAGTTGATATAGGGTCTAACATACATGTTGTCGATTGAGATGATTTAATGAGTTTAGAAAATTCTTCCTCTCCTGATAGTAGTGAATGAATCGAATTTGTCCTCAGGGAGACTACAACGGACTGTCTGATGCGATGCTATAGTAGACTGTTGCATAGTTATAATTTGTCTTGTAAATAAACAAGTTCATAAAGTCATTACTGATGTGCTGCTTGGAAACGCTTGTTAATTTCAATTCTAATAGAGTTGAAACATAAGCAGATCTAACAGCTTTTAAGGCATCTCTGAATGCAATCAAGCTCTCTTTTCATGAAATGCGTAAAAAAACGTTTGTTTTGTTTTCTTCCAATTGCGCTCTATTTTTCTGGCTCCCCTCTTAAGGGCCTGAGTGTGCTCGTTGTACCACAGTGTTGGACTACTTTCTTTAATCTTCTTTAAGCGCAAAGAATAAATCTTACTTCACAACAAGAATAAATCAAGTGAGCAGATTAAATCAGTATTCTTTGTCTACAGTGTGTATTATCCGTGTGTTGAATGGGTGGTTGCTCAGGAATGGAGGGGGCGTATGTCTGCTGCTCACATAGTTTTCTATAGATAAACAGCCCACCAGTATCTCATTGAGTGAACAGATGCCAAAGAATCGCACCTTTCAAACCAACTTTACTGGCTAGCATAATCATTTCAAAGAGCAGGTAAGCACAATATTTCTAATCTGAATCATAATTTTTAACATTTTCTTGGAGTTAGAATGACTAGAAAATCTATATATGTTTTAATAACTTTATTAATCCAACATTTCAATGTAGTTAATCATTCTTTTTAATGCATAACCAGTCCTTATTTTGCCTTCCTTTTTCAGTCCATTAAATAAAACGTCTTCTTTGCTTTTTAAACTACAAATTTTACCCCTGTTGGTTATACAATATGATGACTTCATTGCTGAAGCTTTTTGACCTTTAACTCATTGCTGTGTGTTTGTGTCATATAGGATGCACTGTTAGTTTAGAAAGTATTTAATATATTATGTTAAGCATTGTTTCTGGTGTTGTGATAAAGACAGTGTTTTGTCATTATATACAAGGCTAATATTTGTATGTAAACATGGAAATTATTAAAATAACTAAATAAAAAAGTTAGATTTGTACACTAAAGAAACATTTTAGATTCTATTAAGATTTCTGCACTTCTTTCTTCACTAATAAAACAAGCAAATTTGTGAGACTGACTCAAAAATTCTTTGTACAGACGTTCAAATGTTTTTCAATTTTAACTCAAGATGCTCTTTTGAATATTCTCAAATTATGCTGGATAACATGATCATCAGGATTAGTTCATGTCAGCTTGAGTGCTGCTGTCAATAAAGCAAAAGGGACATGTCTGATAGTTTTCAATGGTCACATTTAAGTTTCGATGCTGATTAGTTAGTTCATTTTGGAATGTACTAATATTATGGACAGTAACCACAATGAAACACATAAAATATTTAACAAATATTTTTGATTATTTATTATTATTATATGTTTAAACCTTCCTTAGAATAAAATAATAGGAATATCAATATAAACCTGCTTTTAAATTGAGCAGTGATTTCACCATCTCACTTTTATGCATTGTTCTAACTGATTGAACTGTTACTGAGAAGTAAATGTCATTTAGTGCACTTAGACCCTTATTCACAATGACCTCCAAACAGGGTAACTGAGTGCCAGTGTAGCTGTAAATGAACTGCACCTGCCACGTCTGTCAGTCGCTGCCTCATAACACTTTTTTTAGCCACATGGCTTCCTCCCAGGGACACACCAGCACCAGCAGTACAATGTTACGAACCACTGTCATGTTCATTCAAGGGTAAAATAGATTATATAATGTAAAGTCATTAAATGGAAGTTGTAATAGTTTTTTTTTCCTAATGTGAATCCATGTAAAATGGCTGGAACAAGAATAAATGTTGGGCGGGGCTTGATTTTGTCCATGGTGAATTGATTGGATGGTTGTGGTTTGCTATTAGTCGATCACGTGTGAGTGACAGGTCATCTAGTCTTTTTTGATTAAAGATTATGAGTGTACAAGAATTTAAACGGTAACACTTTACAATAATAGTACATGCATAATCATGTACTAATACCTGAATTAATAATTACTTTACTATGAACTAATGATGAGTTAAGACATGTACTAATGAGGAACTAACCTTAACTACTGAATTCCTGCATGAATATACCATCTTAACTACACATTAGTACATGCTTGTTAATTAATGTATACATTAACACTATGGGGTAAACTAAACCAAACATGCTCTAGATTAGAAGATAAGACGTATTAAAAGGGCACTTAATGTAAAATTGTTCATAAATTTGCCACCAGCAACTGTCACAACATCAGTGAACCTCTTGCAATGTTTACATTTAACCTTTCTCATTAAACACACAAAATTGCATCAATAAAAAAATTAGTAATGTCATTCCATTTTAAGTGATGCCACTTCTGCCATCAAGAGTGAAAAACCTACACTAATATATCCATTAAACAGATGCAATTTTAGCGCAAAATCAGTGTTAGCACAGATGATGGTAATTTCTGTGCTTATTTTGTGGATTTGTTTACTGTCTTAATATCATATTACAGTCGGATGTTAGTCTTGTTTTCTTTCCCCCTCAAAATGTGTCCACTTTCCTTCTACCGTACAGTTCCTTCTCCATGCAAATTCGAGCACAGCACCTCTGCTCTTCCACTTCTTTACAATCCACCAAAAAATACCAAATTCAGATTTAGAAGAGCTAATTTTTAAAATATGTACTCTTGAAGGGCCAAGACAAGAAATGACATTGATACATTAACAAGTCATGAATTCATGTTATATAAGCAATTAATGATGAGTTAGTAATGATGTGCCTCCTCAAGTAAAGTCATGACATAATGATGCATTAACAAGCCATTAGTTGATGTTATTGTATGGTTAGTTAATAATGAATTAATGATGATGTGCCTCCTCAAGTAAAGTCATGACACAATGATGTACTTACATATCATGAACTAATATATTATTAACCATAAACAATAAGAGTGCCATCCTTATTCCTTTACACCCATGGTAAAAAAAATGATGTATTGTTCTTTTAATTTTATTTATGCAATTTAACATAAATGGACTTAAAAAGTCCAAACATAGCTGTAAAGACACACAAAAGACATGATTACATGTAAAATAGGGAATAAGCTATAAGCTAATGCTAACTGAAGAAAAAAAATACAGTTAATCATAACCTCCTAACCTCCTAAATACAACATACATGCAAACATGTCTTTAATTCTGTTTATGAAAGAAGTCATTATTTATGAGATTAAAAATGCCAGCATTACCATAAGAACACAACCACACAACCAACGTGTTCGAACGAGCACCGAGTGTACCACTAATGAGTGTCCCACCAGAAACAAACCCTACATACTGTAGTTCCAGGAAGAAAGATTAGACAGATTAATTGACAAATTAATTAATTAATTCAATTATTTGTCACAATGCTTGCTGCAGATTATGATATTACAGTTTAAATTATGGCAGTATGAAATAATATGTTTAATTCAAATTTAGATGACTTCTTATTTATTCATACAGATAGAGACTGTTTTAGTTTACCCCTAAACGTTAATTAATGCATTAACTATCAAACATGTACTAACATGTTTAAGGCTGCTGTTATTCATGCATGAATCAGTATGACTCCTGTTGTAATTAAGGGTTGCTCTTCATTTGTTCATTATTAGTTCATATATTCACTAATCATGAGTTAATGTTGAAGTAACTATTAATTCAGGTATTAGTACATGATTATTCATGTACTATTATTGTAAAGTGTTACCATTTAGGCAAAATCATGATATCACAGAGAATATAATAATTATAATAAATACATGTCCAACAAAAAAACAAAACAAGAATTGTCAATTTTCTTTCCATGGTAACATTGTAACACGGAAACACTTAATTTGCATAAAGTTAAAACTATACTAAACTTTGCTATACCATAGTCTCTGTTGCTCATGTCACTTTTGTTTGGCTGCAAATCACCAGTATGTGTGTGTCCATTTTATTTTACCTGAGTAACCCAAGCCAAATATTTCATTCCAAACAGGGTGCTGGAGTCTGGCATCAAAAAGGTTGAGTCTCCTGCAGACACAGAAGGCAAAGAGAGTTCTGCCAGTCAGGTGACTGAAGCTACACAGCTCTCCTCAATGATCAAACTTGATCCTCCACCGACGGGGGTTAAAAACAGTGTTCCACATCCATTCCTTCCCACCAGCAAGCTGAGTAAACCAGTGGAACCCAGAGCCAGTGCCATGAACGTGGCGGACCTGCCCACTTTCTCGCCATCACTTTACCCCCAGCGCCTTTCATTATGAGCGTCCCTCGTCATTTCATTCAGTCCCAGCCCGTTCATCACACACCCGACAATGAGATCAACAAGCCAAACAATCTCAGCTGCCCAGCTCCAACCGTTGCGCAGTCGGTGAGCCCGACTCAGCCTGCAACCACTCGCACGTCGATGTGCTCCAGCATGACTTTGATTCCTGAAAGCACGGCCTGCAAACAGTGAGAGCCTGTCGCCAGCAGCTTTCCTATCATCTGTCCTGCCTTCACTGCCGAGCTCCCAGGCAAAATGCATTTCCATACCTCGATCGCCCTCTCCCAGGCGTTCCCATCGATCACACAGCCCATCGCCAAAAGCCCAAGAACAACCCCTGCCTCCTCAAAGTCAGTCACTGGATCCCGCTCCTTCAACTGTCCCGCCTCGGATATCTCCAAATTCCCAGAAAGCACCTGCTCCACCTCAAAAGCCCATACCTGTGTCTCAGATTACCTACACACCCAACACGTAAGTGTGTTATCATGAAATCGTAATTGTAAAATTATCATGAATATGTAATCAAAATTTAAAATTCTCATCCAGAACTTCCAAGACCATATAGTCTGAGTGGTGTCATCCACATACAATTTGCTAGCCTGACTTCGTCATACTCATTTCTAATAAGAAAATTAGTCTGAAACCCTCCGTCTTTGATTATGAGGCGAGTCGTAACCGAACCAGGAAAAACAACTCGCTCATTGCACTCAATTGGATAGTCGGTAAACCTACAACCAATCAGAGCAACGCAGTAAGTCAGCTGTTGTCAAATACAGAATGTAGCCTAACTTTACTTATTTTAAAAGTTAAATAACGAGTGTTGCTTCTTTTACTTACTCCTTCATGAGTGCGACCAAAGGAGAAACCACAACGACCACAGGCTTTCATTACGTCCCATCTTCTTAGCGACCGTCAGAGCCAGCTGATAAGTTACACTTTTCCCGAATCATGTGGGACGCCAAAAATATCTTTTCCAATCGACAAATGCCTTGATTGCAGTTTTCTGTTTGTCTATTAAAATTAATGCGCTGTCGATTTATTTCACAACAGACGCGACAGCGGAATCTATACATCTCAATTCTCCAGCTGCAGTCATCTCTGAGGGAGACCAGTTAGCGCTCTTTGATAACGTGATGATTACGTCCCTTCAGATCACCTGTCCATCATCGTATAAAGCCCGCCCTGGCAATTTGATGAGGCGGTGATTTCTGAACTGATCATGATCTACTCCTCATATGATTCAGTTCCAGTATCGAACTTCCCGTCCAAAAAATGTTGTGGCGAAGTTCGGGCTGGCATCCAGGCTAACAATTTGTAGCTCTCAGTTAAAATTTGTTTGTATTTTACTTAAAGGGCTTAAAAGAAACTTCTGAGAAATTTTGATAAAGTTAGATACTTTGAAATCTTCAGAGCAAAAAAGAGCAAAACTCTAAAGGGTTAGTTCACTCAAAAATGAAAATGAAGTCATTAATTACTCACCCTCATGCTGTACCAACCCTGAAAGACCTTTGTTCGTCTTCGGAACACAAATGAAGATATTTTTGATTAAATTTGAGAGGTGGATCACTGCCACATAGGCTCCTAAAGGATTGAAACTTGATGGCCCAGAAAGTCAATGAAGAAAATGTTTAAATCTTCCATGTGACTACAGTGGCTCAACTATAAGTTTATCAAGCGACAGATAATACTTTTTTTGTGGAAATAAAACAAAAATAACGACTTTATTCGACTATTCTTCTTTTTCCTTCTGGGCCTGAGACGAGAGTTCAAGAGATTTCCATGACGCATGCGCGAGAATTGCGCAAGAAGTAGTTGAAGGAGATCGGATTTCTCACAGCATGCGTCGTGGAAATCTCTTGAAACTCGCTTGATAAAGAAACGCTTGATAAGCTTATGGTTGAGCCACTGTTGTCACATGGAATATTTGAACGTTTCTTGCAATGACTTTCTGGGCCGATCAAGTTTCGAATCCTCAGGCAGTCTATGTAGCAGTGATCCACCTCTCAAATTTAATCAAAAATATCTCTCATTTGTGTTCCGAAGATGAACAAGGTCTTACGGGGTTGGTACAGCATAGGGGTGAGTAATCAATGACTTCATTTTCATTTTGGATGAACTGACCCTTTAAGCAATGCAAAATTCCCATGTGTTGTGTTTTTCATAGCTTGCCAAAGCCAATCTTGAAGAAGACTGTTTCCGACCAGCGTCTCGTGCCACAGATGAAGACATTCAGGGCTCAAAAGATGCTCTTATCCAAGACCTGAAAAGAAGCTACGAAACAAAGTTCCTCAGCAAAGGAATATTCAGGTATCTAAAGATTTTCCTGAGTTTATGATCTGTCTGTTAGTAAAAAAAAGTGCTGCTCTGAAAATCTAATAATTGCATTTTTGTCCCCACAGCAGAAGATGTTCTTACGAGGAACGGATGGCTAGAAGATTATTGGGTGCAGATAGCGCTGCCTCAGTATTTGATCTTGAAAACTCCTTCAGTTCACAGCCTGCAGAGGTATTGTCGTTTTCAGTTATTGGATGTTTAATATAATTGCCAAATACCAAGTCTCTGTGCAATCCAAGATGACTGTTCTATGGTTATGGCTATATTCACACAGCCGTCATGTTTGTATCCCACAGTTGGATTAGGAAAGAGATTGACAACCACATCATATAACTGAAGAGACTCCCTCAAATCTTCAAGAGTCTTTTAAGTTAATTTGATAAATTCTTTCAGCTATCATTCAGCTATTTTTCAATCTATGTCATTGAGTATGTTTACATGTACACTCATAATGGAAATGTATCATAATGTAACTTTACCTCATGTAAACACAATACACCAATCGAGCTACTGTACTACGATGATTAAGCTCATGATCCTAGTAACCATAATCTCAGTTCAAAACGGGTTGAGTCAGGCAGGTCATTCCACCAGCTAGGAACAGTCTGGGTAAAGTTCGGTGAAAGGGATTTTGTGCCTCTTTGGGATGACATCACAAGGCGCTGTTCACTTGCAGAACTCAAGCTTCTGGATGGCATGTAGGTCTGAAGTTATTAGTTAAGGAATAGGGGTGCAGAGTCTGTGGTTGTTTTGTATGCAAACATCAGTGCCTTGAATTTGATGTTAGTGGCAACTGGCAACCAGTGCAATTTGGCGAAGTGTGACGTGTGCTCTCTCGACTACTTAAAGACCACTCTAGCGGCAGGTTTCTGGATCAGACGTAGAGGTTGGACTGATGCTGGAAGGCCTGCAAAGAGAACATTACCGTAGTCCAGTTTGGATAGAGCAAGCGCTTGGACAAGGAGCTGTGAAGCATGCTCCGATAGGAAGAATCTGATCTTCCTAATGTTGTATAAGGCAAATCTGCAGGACCGGGCAGTTCTTGCAATGTGGTCTGTGAAGTTCAACTGATCATCAATCACATCTCCAAGGTTCCTGGGTGTCCTGTTTGGAGTTATGGTTTATAAACCTAGCTGAATGGAGAAGTTGTAATGTAGTGTTGTTTTAGGTGAAAGATTCACAAGCAGCTCTGCCTTTGCAAGGTTTAGTTGGAAGTGGTGGTCCTTCATTTACAAGAAATTTCCATCGGGCAGGCTGAGATGCGAGCAGCTACTGTCGGATCCTCTGGTTGGCATGAGAGGTAGAGTTGTGTGTCAACAGCATAGCAGTGATAGGAAAATCCATGTTTCTGAGTAATAATAATAATATTCAATCATTACATTTATATAGCGCTTTTCTCTGCACTCAAATTGCTGGATGATGCGATGGCAGAAATACTTGACAGCGAATGACAGATCCTGAGTGATGACATATAGATGAAGAGAAGTGGTCCAAGCACTGAGCCCTGAGGCACACAACTAGATGTTGAGAGTTGGACACCTCATCCCTTCACAACACCCTGAAGGACCTTCCAATTCTTAGCATAATCGGAATAATATGTATACGGGAGTGAAGAGGTTTGCTCAGTCATGTAAACATCTTACTGCTATTATACTATTGAGAATAATTGCATTATTTATGCACATGTAAACCCTTAATGTACTTAAAGTAGTTTTCACCCCCATGTCATCCAAGATGTCTATGTCTTTCTTTCTTCAGTCGAAAAGAAATTAAGGTTTTTGATGAAAACATTCTAGGATTTTCTCCATGTAATGGACTTCATTGGAACTGAAACGGTTCAAGGTCCAAATTACCTTGAATGTCCAAATGACCAAATGAATGTTTCCTTGCACCTTCAAAGGGCTTTAAACGACAGCAGACGATGAATAAGGGTCTTATCAAGCGAAACGATCGGTCATTCGAAAATTACTCGAAAAAGATTTGTTCATTTCATTCATTGATGAACGAGTTTGAACAGGAGAGTCACGAACGCTCATCACAGAACAGAGCAAGGCGACCATTTGAGATTTTAAAACTTAAACTTTTTAATTTATTTTTTTTAATGAGCGATCGTTTCGATAACGAAAATAAGACCCTTATTCATCGTCTGGTGTCGTTTAAAGCCCTTTGAAGGTGCAAGGAAACTGTCATTTGGACCTTAAACCGTTTGGTTCCCAATGAAGTCCACATGCACATCTTGGATGACATGGGGGTGAGTAAATTATCAACAAAGTTTGTTTTTTTTAATAGTGAACTAATTATTTAACCTCTCTCGATGATGGCCGATTGACCTCTACTTTGGCATCCTCATTGAAAGAAGAGCAGGAAAACTGATCAATCACCTGATTAAAGTGGGCAGGATTAAGGCAAAGTATAAAGTATAAAGGCTTCAATGTTCAATAATTTGCATTACTTTTATACTCATTTGACTGAAAGTGAATGGATCCGCACAGTAACGAGTCAGTGCCGTAAACTGTTTTTGGAACCATTTGCAAAGTTTATTACATTCATGAATGGAACTAAGTCCAAACTTAGTAATATACGAAATATTCTAGGAGTAAAGACTTAAAGACAAGCAGATCAATCGAAACAACACAGTAGCGTGCCTTTCTAAAGGCAAAATGCTATGCAGTGACAATGGCTTTATACCCTGTGAATATGCATGTGAACAATCTTGAGTGTCTTATGTAGAATCCCTGTTACAGTTTATGCAGCTATATTTTGTTTCCATTTGTTACCATCCCTCTAGTTGTCTAAAACAGGAATTTCTTAAGCCAGAGCAAATAGATAACAGCCTCTCCGTGGGCCTAAAATAGCATGTGCACAATCCATGTTCTCTTCAGCTATGCCATTCATAATGATGCTATTATTATAACACCACATGTGTACATACACTATAAGGCCTCAATTCCCTTAGTTTGTCTGTCTATCTTGTTTAATGTTATTCAAAATATATTATTATATGCACTATTCTAACAGCCAGGGTCTCCAGAAGATCACCACCCTGGAGGAATATGGTAAATATCATCTTGCATTAGGAGTTTCAGTTTGGAGTTTGTATCTGAAGTTCATGAGTGCATGTACACTTAACAGTTCTTCTGACACCTTAATGAATACTGGCTAAAATTTGTAAGTGCAATCAATATTGAATGACAGTAACACTCGATGGCTCCCTTTAGACATTCTGTTGACTAGAAGTCAACTAACTCTCACTAGATTATTAGTAGACGATCTGCTGAATATCTGCTGTCAATTTATTTTGATGCTCCCCTTAAGACATTCTGCTGACTACTAGTAACTTTTCAAGCACATCATGTCAACTTATTTTACTAACCCTAATCAAACAGTCTACTAATACTCTAATGAGAGTTATGTTTACATGTAGTAGGAGTAACGGTAACGCTTTAGATTACAGCCCGGAAAGTACTGCGTAATTAAAGCGATTTTACAGCGTATCCTTCGGTAATTATAGTGTACCTATAACGTACTTACAATATAAGTTAGGGGTGTAACAATACACAAAACTGACGGTTCGGTTTTACCACGGTTTTGACGTCTCGGTTCGATTCGGTTCGGTTTTGAAAGCTAAAATGGCTTTTTTTTTCTTTCTCTTTTTACCAGTGGTTTAATGAAAAAAATGGTCTTTGTCTTTAAATTAATTCAATTACAATTAAACATTTCACAAGGATTTAAAAAAATCTGCTAATGCTGTAAACTATATAGGGAGACGCACATTACTATAACATCAAAGGTTGTAGACTTTTAACCTAAATTCAGATGCATAAGGCAGTTTTTGCATTAACTTGTGTTTTTACTCTTATTTGTTGTTGAAATATAATAATTTACACAGTTGTAATTTTCATTAAAGATATTTTAAACATACATTAAATAATCAAGATATCATAAACAGGTTAAGCAAAATATAATATACATAGTGCATTTATTTTAGTGCAAGAGTTAATTTATAGGAAGTTGTGGACACTGAATCACTTGCCTGTTGAGGTAAATATAATGCTAGCGACAAGCTATGCTGTTTTATTGACGTCTTTCCGCGGCTGAAACACTGATTGAGCGATTACACGAGTTATGATGCCTTTCAGTAAGTATACAGTATCTTTCAACATACCTTCAGGTGTCTTTTCTGTAACTGAGGAAGAGATGATCGCGTTTACTCGCGCGCTGCGCTGCCGCTTGAGATGAGACTCCGTACGTTCACACCGCCGCCGGTGAGAGCGTCAAAGTGGCCGGAAGTCATTCATTTTCAATGAGAGCCAGCGGCGAGCTCCGGCGAGGGCGGCGCGATCTTGGACATAGATATCATATAGGTAGACGCCCTATCGACCGCTACTGCCTATTGGCACGGACAAGAATTAGAGCCGCCATCTTTAAACCGGTCATCCGCTCCGCTCAGTGTAATCAGTGTAAAGCTGTCAGCGCATTAAATTAATCATATCTCACTGAATACTGAACTGATTTTCACGCGTTTTTTTTGCTGCAAAGGTCATTCATGTAGCTATGATACAGGACACGTGGTTCGGCGTATTTTAATATCCATAGTAGGTTTAATAGTAATATAATATTCTGATAAGATATACAGTGACCAGACACAATATGTGTGATGAAGGATATAATGTATTTTATAAATCACACACTATAAATATAATAAAGAAGCAGAAACATATAGTAGCAGTAAAGTAAGATATTTTAATAAGTTGAAGAAACAATTTATGATTGGCACACGACACACATACACGCGAACACACACTCTCTCTCTCTCTCTCTCTCTCTCTCTCTCTCTCTCTCACACACACACACACACACACACACACTTCACACACAGAGAACGCAGCCACCTGTAATAAAAACTGAGAAGAAGCTTTTCAACGTGTTTGCATCAGTAATTTCTAAAAATTAAATTCGGACAACATTAAGCCTATTATTACTGTATGTGAATGTGGGAGGGGAAAATGTCGAGACTAAAGCACTATTCGGATTAACTTTACAAGGGTAGATGGAGTAAGTTAATGTAATTTTACCACAGGACTTCTGTAATATCAATAGCCAAATCGCATGTGATAAGATATAGGTTATCAATAAAACTAGAAGTTGGAGGGGTAACTAAATTTGCGCATCGCTATCATGCGTGTATATTACGTTGCTTCCTGACGTGCGCAAACACAAATAACCTATACAACAGGGCAGTTGAATGCTTATCTGATAACCTAGAAGCTCTTGTAGTTATTACTTTAACAGTTACCCCACCTCTCCATGCCGGGTGAACACCGGCGAATGCAGTAAACAGCATTTCACAATGATTTCAGTACAGTAATAGCAAATATCCTTGCTCCTTCTTGATTATCTGGTAATATTCTATTCACAAAATACAACCAATAGTACGGTTATGTTAAGACTTACTTGTGAAAAGCCCTATTTTCGGTGGTCCGGCGATTAGAACGGGAAAATGCTCCACAGTGCTCTGACATCTGATCTGCTGCCACGCAACGAGACTAGGAATACGACCGGTTCAAGATGTCAGCCGGATTTCTCGTTTTCCAGCGGCCAATAGGGTATCTAGTCATATATGATATCTATGGTCTTGGACGGTGAGAGCGGCGAGGAAAGTAGAAATCAGTTCAACTTTAAGGTAATGAGCAATGACGCGGTTCGGCGGCAACCAGCGGCAACCAATCGGAATGTAGAAGTGTTCGAGAAATTCTAGAGAACGCAGTCCTGTAAACTTTGGTTCCGCCACATTAGTTCCCAAGCAAAATAGAGGAGGTTGATCGTTTGAATTTGATAAGAGGGCGCGCAGCACTATTTATAGGCAAGATTTTCGTGCTAGAACACTTTTTCAGCGGTAATGCAAATTATAATAGCACTTAACCATGAACACAAAAGCCACACCACACACATATGGCTTTTCATTTGTTTATTTCATTAGCAAACATGTCACTAAAATTTTAAAGTTATTTCCATCGCTCAATTTTCTGCAAAAATAACGACCGACATGCTTGTTTGCTTTGTGGCCCCTTTAAATACCGTTTTAAAAAAGTCACGCATTCGATCTACATCAGAGCATCCACGAATCTTTCCACGGCGTCGTTGACAGAGCGGCAAGAGCGAATTTTGCCGCTCTCGCCGGCGGCGGTGTGAACGTACGCCCACAGCGATCTGTCACGCCACATCAAAGAGCGCCAAAACGCCATTTATTTGTTCGTTTCATTTTCGTGATCAAATAGACAGAATTGGAAAGATTACACCTTGCTTGTTATCGAAAGTAACAAAACACAGAGCTTGTTATTTGGTGTTAATGGTGGTTAGGCTACAAAACTGAATTCGTTGTGTACTATACATAACCGTACGTCACACCGCCGCGGCGAGAGCGCCAAAATTCGCTCTTGCCGCTCTGTGCAACGACGCCGTGGAAAGATTCGTGGATGCTCTGACGTAGATCGAATGCGTGACTTTTTTAAAATGGTATTTAAAGGGGCCACAAAGCAAATAAGCATGTCGGTCGTTATTTTTGCAGAAAATTGATCGATGGAAATAACTTTAAAATTATAGTGACATGTTTGCTAATGAAATAAACAAATGAAAAGCCATATGTGTGTGGTGTGGCTTTTGTGTTCATGGTTAAGTGCTATTATAATTTGCATTACCGCTGAAAAAGTGTTCTAGCACGAAAATCTTGCCTATAAATAGTGCTGCGCGCCCTCTTATCAAATTCAAATGATCAACCTCCTCTATTTTGCTTGGGAACTAATGTGGCCGGAACCAAAGTTTACAGGTCTGCGTTCTCTGGAATTCTTTCAAACGGAACACTTCTACATTCCGATTGGTTGCCGCGAACCGCGTCATTGCTCATTACCATAAAGTTGAACTGATTTCAACTTTCCTCGCCACTCTCACCGTCCAAGACGCGCCGCCTCGCCGGAGCTCGCCGCCGGCTCTCATTGAAAATGAATGACTTCCGGCCACTTTGACGCTCTCGCCGCGGCGGTGTGAACGTACGGTAAGATATGAGGTCCATTGAGCCGGGCTGGGCGGGGCCGGGGTAGCAGGGGGCGGGGCGGGGCATGCTCGGTACGCAATGATGACAGTATCGCGAATTCGAATCGCTGAGTTTAGTATCGCGGTTTTCGGTTCGGTTCGAAAATCGTTACACCCCTAATATAAGTATTAGGGAACAATATTTTAAGTGTGTGAAATAAAGGGGTAACAACCAGGAGAATTAAAAAATATTTATACTGTAAGTATTATATAACTAAGGGGTACTTATTCTACTATTTATGATATAACAATCTTACATTTGGGAGCAATTTAGCAAGAACACACCTTTTTGAAATAATGGTGAACCAGTACATACTGTATAGGCTTTTTAAAAATTACAGGGTAAATATCTATGCAATTATAAAGTAATATTTTTAACAAAAGTGCACTGAAAACGAAAACTGTTGCAACTTCTGCTTAAATATTGGGTAAAGATACTCCTGTTTCATGTAGTGGTGCTTGTTACCCTCTTGTTCCATGTAGTTACTGGGTAAGTACAATAAAAATGCATACACAATCTTACATCACTGACTCAAAAACCTTTATTTATTATACAAGCACCACTTACCCTGTAACCACATGAAACCAGATATGTTTCCCAGTATATTTAAAAAAATTGCAATAGTCTTAGCTTTTCTTGTCTTGAAACATGTTAGCCCAAACATAAACATCTGCACTTTTGCGATCAATTTTTTTATTTTTATATATTTTTTAATAAATGCATAGATGTACCCTGTCGTTTTTAAAAAGCCTATACAGTATGTTTTGATACACAATTGCTACAAAAAGGTACGCAGGGAGAATAAGTACCCCTTAGTTCTATAATACTTAGAGTATAAATATATATTTTTTAATTCTCCTGGTTGTTACCCCTTTATTCCCCAAACTTTACATATTGTTCCCTTATACTTACATGTAAGTACTTTATAGGTACACTATGATTACAGAAAGTTACACTGTAAATTCCTCTTAATTACACAGTACTTTCCGGGCTGTAATCTAAAGTGTTACCGGAGTAACATTACTTATAGTCAGCATAATGTCTTAAGGGGACCATCAAAATGATCAAAGAGTAACCTGAATGACTTTCTGCCACAACCCGAGACATTGGCCAATCCAACCGTCTCCATTGATTTTGTATGGTGTGAAGCTGCCTAATTGTCATTCCTGACTTTCTGACAAAAGTGGATACAGGCAATTGAAACAAGGTGCCATATTGCTCTGAAAACTAACTTACGCCCGCTGGAGGGGAACGTAATCGGCAACAGGGATAGCTTAGCTGACAGAATAAAATATTTAAACTGACATTTGGATATT
Organism: Hybognathus amarus; assembly: GCA_030378365.1. Lineage (NCBI taxonomy): Eukaryota > Metazoa > Chordata > Actinopteri > Cypriniformes > Leuciscidae > Hybognathus > Hybognathus amarus. The sequence goes on from JAQIUQ010001366.1 coordinate 385,138, forward strand.
TGACTTACCAGTTACAAAATGCTTACTGCTCACACAATGTACCCATTCGTTCCAGCTGATGCTTCACGTCTTATCTGCCTATATCCACTTTTGTGTCCTTTTTGGTGTTGACAGCTTATAAAAATGTAACATAGCAGCTTTTTAGTCAGAAATGACATGGAAGCAGCTTTACGCAGTACAGTCAATGGAAACGGTTCTCTCACAATTGTTTTGCGTTCCTTCGAGAAAACTTTGCATTCGCTCGCAAAGAGCTCAAAACAATTTGCGAGCGAACGCAAAGTTTCTCGGGGGAACGCAAAATGCTTATTCTTTTCCCTCCCATCTCATATTTTCCACTAAATCCCTTTATAGAGCTCCCTAAATTTCCACCATTTTTTGTGCAGGTCCAGAAGAAATCGTTCCGGAGGGGACAGTACAGAGACCACCCAAGAGAAGTGTTATGCTCCTCGTTTTATACAAGTGCCACAGGATCTTACTGTTGAAGAGGGACGATTCTGCAGGATTGATTTTAAGGTAGAGATGAAACGGTTACCGGTTTGACCGTTTTAATAATTTGTGACGGTTCATATTTCGCTTTCATATTTTAATTGTCATTAAAACCATATTTGATTATCGTGATTTGAAAAACTCGCTGTAAATACTGTTCAGCATTAAAGTCCCTGTAAATTCAAAATTAAGTAAGTATATGTTCCAAGTTTGTCACACCACAGAAAATTTGTTATTAAATTTTAATGATAAAAAAGCCGGCAAGTACATAAAATAAGCTATTTGAAAGCTTGAACAGTGTTCTCTGCTCTCAAACGCTGGGGGCGTGTCCGCTGGCTGAAACCACGCCCACTCGCTGCCGAGCGCTGATATTAGGTGAAACTGCTTTCGGGGTCGGGAGGATGAACGCTGAGGCGGGAGATAGTCGTTTCGAGCCCCGTTGCACCGGTAACAGCGGATTATCAGTGAATCTTAGTTGTCTCCGACGAAAGCTTACAAAACGATCCTGTGTAAAATGATCACTACAGAGGCGGGTGTTGGCGGTGATCCTCAGCTCTCCCATCAAGGTTGGCTCTTAACAAAATTACCCCCCTTTTTCTTGATGTGATTGTTTTTAGGAAATTTAAATAAAGACACTGATCTGTTTTGTACACGATTGCAACCAGGTCAGCAGTCAATGCATTTCCTTGTCAAAGGCATAGCTAGCTAGAAAACTGTAGGTTGTAGTAACTAATTATAGTACTGACAGTAACTCGCGATTTACGACGAACTGATGTGAATGTGCTCCATTGTTAGGGGAGGGGCCAGCCTCAGTGGCCTCAGTGCGTCATCAGAGTAGGGGCGTGTCCACGAACTCAGGGGCTCCAGTGCGTCATCGAGCCCCCGTTTTAGCCCCGCCCAAAAAATCAGAAAAATAGCAATTGCGAAAAACTGTTTTAACGGTCTAACTCCACAATTCAGTACTTTACAGTTAACAGTCTTTGTAATATGTTTTAACATTTATAATTGCCTTTACAAGGACTTAGGTTTTGTGTGAAAACATGATGGAAGGCAGAGTGCTAAGAAAAATTATATGAAAAATGAATTAAGACTGTATCTCTTAGGAGGAACCGACTGTCTTTAGAAAAGTTTTGATGGCAACCTCAATGCAAAGATAGGTGGAGTCTAACAGAGTCTAGGGTTTATAAAAATTGTTAAAGCTACACTGTGTAACTCTTTTAGTTTATTCTTAGCTAAAAACACTTAGTTCTTTCAAAAATATATGTGCTCATTGATGTATATTTACTTTGTTCGAGTAATAATGTATTCTCGTGAGTGTATAATATGCCATTGAAAATACATACGGGTAAGGGTCGCCATGTTGCCCCTCCATCTTGAAAGTACATTAGCCAAAGAGGGACATACCCGTTAATTCAAGCTTCGCCTTTCGTGTTTACGTTTGAGTTAACACTCATGGACGAGGTCGAACTGGAAGCCTTGTTAATCTTGGACTACATTGGCCACTGTAGGAGTTCAAACGAAATCGGAATTGAGAGGAACAGAAACTAATATTCACTGGATTGTCATATACCTTTTCACCACTAGATGAGGGTAAAAATCACATAGTGTAGCTTTAACAGAACATTAATTGTAAAAAAAGTCATTTTTATGTGATTTCAGCTTGTAAATAAGCGTTCACGTCCTCATAGAGATTATAATTACAGCTTGTAAAATGGGAATTTTCTGAGATTCGTCTGAACGTTACGAATTGTCATCGCGAGACTACGGTCATTACAACATTGTGTGAACGCAGCGTTAGTAGACCAACATTTAGCTTTTCCTTCTTTTCTCCTGCAGGTTGTTGGTTTGCCAACCCCAGATATTTCTTGGTATCTGAATGGGAAACCCATCCAGACCTGATGATTACCATAAGATGCTGGTGTGTGAGAAAAGTGTCCACTCCTTCATCATTGAGATAGTGACCATCCATCATGCTGGTGTATATGAATGTGTAGCAAAAAACCGTGCTGGAGAGAGCCACTTCTCCCTGCGCTTGGATGTGATTGGTGAGCAGTCGTTTCTTACCTGGAAACTTAGGGGAGCGCAGGGCACAACCTAACGCGGGGTTAAATGTAACATGGACCGTTTACATAGTTCGTCAGGATCAAGCAGGTTGTCTTTCTGCTATTTTTCTCTTGCTGCCAGAAGACGGTCTCCCGCGAATTTGCGGAAAGTTTTGATTATATTTCGTGAAGATACTGGACAAAGAGTGTTTTGACACCATGAAAGTAATTTATTTCATCATAGGTTTTTTTTCGGTTTCTGAGTTGGGTGTATACGTTTCCAAATCTAACTTTATATTGCCTTAATCACTGTCTTGTTGGCTCAAACATAGCACCATTTTGAAACATGTCAGCAATTCCTAGCGACTGTTAGCTAGGTTTAAAATATGTAATACACAGCGGGGTTGGTTCTAACAGAGTGTTACAACTAAGCCGCCAAGTGTACAATGATAATTAGGGTTGGGTATCGAGAATCGAAGTATCGATTGGTACCGGGACTAACTTTTCGTTTTTCCCGGAATCGTTCAAAAGTTAAAATTTCGATTCCTAGTTTCGATATTCACAGTCCGCCGACCGGAAGAAGAAACCGCTGAACAACACCAATGAAGAAGCCTCTACCGGAAGTGTTGGCATAACCACGCGAGTCAACATGAGTAGCTTACGTCGGCAGTTCGAAAGTGTGGCTTCACTTTTCTAAAAATAACGAAATTTCGGCAAAATGCTAAATTTGTGACAAAAGGAGTATTTGTGACAGAAGGAGTATTTCCTTCAGAAAGACCGTTGGTTAGCAAGGTTAGCTAAACTTTTTTGACCCTGCCTCTTAAAAGAATCGGAATCGAGAATCGTTAGGAACCGAATCGAAACAAGGAATCGGAATCAGAATCGTTAAATTCAAACGATACCCAACCCTAATGATAATCAAATGAAAACAGAGCCACACAACTTTTCAGGTTTGAGTATACATTTAACTTTGTTAGACTTTCACAAACAATGTTGGAATTTAAAATGTTTAAAATTAAGTGTACCATGAATGATAACTTGTTTATTTATTAAAAATATGGCCTGTTTTTAATGCAATAAACCCTTTAAATTTTTATTTTAAGAACATTTGTATTATTATTACTGTTATTATTATTAATAATAATAATTGTACATGCAGCTGCCACACATATATCTAATTTAATTGCAATTACAATATTTATATTTTTGTTTATTATTATTTATTGCAAAACTATGCAGCCCTTTTCTATGTCTCTATCCATGATATTGATCCATAATATTGAAGGGATGGATGTATGGATATCTGTCTATACAGATGCACAAACAATATCAAATTATACAAATAAAATAGTACTGAATTATGTGTGTTACACACAAGTGTTACAACTAACCCTCTGTCTGTTACAATTAACCCCGCATATGGGGTAAGTTGTAACATTTGCACTTCTGTCACTTTCAGTGCAACTGTACGAAAATGGTAGGTCCTAGAAAAAAACTTTAAGTGGTCAGTTGTAGCAGAGATGTGTATGTTGCTTGTGTAAAAAAAATATTAATCTAACCTAATTATTTTTTAATTAATTTAGCCAAAACCAAAAAGCGGTAGGTTGTGCCCCGCTCTCCCCTATATCTTCCCTAATAGTGTGCTTGTGTTGTAGTTTCAGTGTTTTTTTGTTAATTTTTTGTGATAAAGTGCCTTGTGAAAGTATTCATTGTTTCACATAATCATGTTGCAACCTTATTCTGAAATGCTTTATTTCTTTTACATAAATGTGCATACTTCATAGATTCATTAAAAAGCAAACACCGCCTTTATAAATCATGTTGTTAAGTGTCAAGTGCCACAGAAAATGGTTTGAATAATGCAATAGAATTATTTTATTTTGTACTAAATTTGCAATGTTATCACAAACGCAACATAATTGCATACAACACAATTCCACAGACAAATGACTCTATGATTGTGAAAATACACGTAACTGTGGACTGTCTCTCCTCAGCTCATGAACAGTTGTGTCCTCCCACATTTGTGGTGAAGATGAGGAACTCTCGAGCTCTGGAGGGAGACGGCGTCAGGCTCGAGTGTAAGGTGACCGCGTCTCCAAGCCCGCAGCTGTACTGGAAGAAAGACAAGGAAATGCTGCGGATTGACCCCATGAGAATGAGGTCTGTCACCACTATGGACACTTACTTTTGATTTTCTCTTTAGTTAGTTTAGTCAGGTACTACACATTACAGTCTGACAGCTTTATACACTTAAAGGAGTAGTTCACTTAAAAAAAAACTTTTGCTGATAATTTACTCTCCCCCATGTCATCCAAGATGTTCATGTCTTTCTTTCTTCAGTCGAAAAGAAATTAAGGCTTTTGATGAAAACATTCCAGGATTTTTCTCCATATAATGGACTTCAATGGGAACCAAACGGTTCAAGTCCAAATGAGAGTCATTTGGTTCATTCAACAAACAAAATGACTCGAAAAAGATTCGATTCATTTTGATAAACGAGTTCGAACAGGAGAGTCACGAACACCACAGAACAGAGCAAGGCGAGCATTTGTGCTTATAAAACTTAAACTTTTTTATTTATTGTTGAAAAGATCGATCGTTTTGATTGATAAGACCCTTATTCATCATCTGGTGTCGTTTAAAGCGCTTTGAACAGTTTGCACTGAAACTCTCATTTGGACCTTGAACCGTTTGGTTCCCATTGAAGTCCATTATATGGAGAAAATCCTGGAATGTTTTCATACAAAATCCTTGATTTCTTCTCAACTGAAGAAAGAAAGACATGGATATACTTCAATGACATGGGGGTGAGTAAATTACTCAGCAAAAGTTTTTTTTTAAAGTGAACTACTCCTTTAAATGACTATTTTTGATCCATCTTTGTGTGCTTTTGGGACAACTGCTTAAAGAAAACATTCACAAAGAATGAAAAATATTAATCTTCTAAGTCACTACAGTCATTCCACACCTATGACTTCATTTCATCTGCTATTTTATAGTTATTTAACTGTACAAAGAGCGAAACAAAGAGCACCATAAATGGTCGTCCCTTCATCCTCTCTCAATATCTCATTTGCATTCACATCCACTCGACTTTCACAGCACATCTTAAAAGGGATAGTTCACTTTGAAATAAATTTTTCGTATGTTTTAGCTTACCTCAAGGGTAATATTTTTAGGTCAAATATTTTATTTTTTTAGGTCAAAACTCGTTCTTGTCTGTCAGTCATATAAGATGCAGGTCTATGGTCACCACCTCAAAGAGCATGCACAGAGAAGTCCAAATTAAACATGATTTAATGACTCATAATTGTAAGTACACATTGATGGCCCAAGACCACGAAACGAGCGGTTTGTGTGAGAAAGCGAACAGTAGTGTTATATCGTTTTTACCTCATATAACCACAGCCACAAAGTGCCAGTGCCTTCAGATCACTTGGACGTGGCTGTGATTACAAGAGAATTAAGTCTGCTTTAACTAATCATTAGCTAATGATTTGCGAAAGATATCATTATGTTATGACTTTACTTGTTGGGGCACATCATTATTAACAAGTCATTTAGTGATTGTAGTAATTTGCACATGAATTGCACTAGAGCCAGAGCCGATACATGGCATGACGATATTATATTGCCGATATTAGGCATTTTCCAAATTCTGGGTCTCGAGCAGTTATAATGGCCGATAAATGAATATTTACAAAAATAAAATAAAAATGGGCAAAACATGCTTGAGCCATGTCATGAGTGTTGGAGTTGTATAGTTTGTCCACCAGAGGGCACTTTACACCGTCCCTGTTGGCAACACTCATTGAGTTGGTCACGAGACATACTTTGCTTGAATAACAATTAAAAGAACATCCCCATCAGTTGTGGAATTATATTGCTAAATTATGGCTCATCATAGACTAGCTAATCACAAAGCTAGCTAATGCCACTATCATCAGTCTGTTCTGTTGCTGACAATAAAAGAAACAAGTTTCTTTTTAAAATGCATGAGCATAATATTTTAGTTAAAACTCATAAATAACTACAAATAACTAACGTTAGGGAAATACTGTTAATGTTTTGTTAACGTTTGAGAAAAAAAATCATTAAATGAGCCAATATGAGCATCATTTAAAACCAAAAAGAGGAGAGAGAGAAGATGCTTCCACAAAGCTGGCTAAGGTCACGGTTCTAACAAATTCACTTCTCCACTCTAATTTCTTATGGTTTTTGGTGAAAATGTATGTAATACAACAAAGAACTGTTTCTTTTATTGTCACAACAGGACGAGCTTTTAATAATCATGGCATTCCACTCACTTTTATTGGTACTAGTCTATGATAACCATAATTTGCAGATATAATTCCAAGTAATGGATTCTTTAGTATTATTTTCAACAAAGTATGTCATCGACTCAATAACTGTTCAGACAGGATAGTAGATGCATTATCATGAGACATACAGCTCCGACACTAATAACATGGCTACAAGCATGTTTGCCCCATTTATTTTATTTTTGTCAATTCATTACTGGCCATTATAATTGCCAAATACCAATCATTGGAATGCCTGAGTGGCCAGGTCATGAGTTCGAGTCAATCTGGTCTGGCTCTAGTCACACATGTGCCAATTCTACAATTACTGAGATGGTGAATAATGGGTGCCAACCGGGGGGTAATAACATGATGATATCTTCAGATCAGTCCAGCTAATAATTGGGTTAGAGCAGGGCTTGATTGTTGTGATCAGGCCACCAATCCATAATCTGAAGGCACAAGGGGCACTTCTGCACTGTGGTTATATAGTAAAAACAAATATAGAGTGTGTTCAATTTTCTCACACAACAACTTCGTTCCCATGCTCTCGGCCATGTCAAATGTATTCTTTCAATATGACCTATGTGCATGTCATGTTTAGTAATTTCAAAGCTTCTCTGCGTGCTACTTGAGGTGGCAGCCATGACTGCATTATATGACTGACAAGACAGACGGTTTGACCTAAAGAATAAATATTTGACCTGAGTGTACCCCTTGAGTAAGCTGAGAACATCGGAATTATTTCAAAGTGGACTATCTAAGATGTGCTGTGAAAGTTGAGTGGATATGAATGCAAATGGGTAAAGAAGGGCGAAGGACGACCATTTATGGTATTTTGTTTCGTTCTTTGTAAGTTGAAGATGACTCCTGAATAGCAGATGAATGAAGTCATAGTGTGGATAACTAAGTGACTAGAAGATTAATATTTTTCATTCTTGTAAAATGTTTCTTTAAGCATTGTCCGACACACAAATGATAAAATAGTCATTAAAGAATTAATTCACTTTTAAAAAAAAAAAAAAAAGCTTTTTTATTGATAGTTCTCGCCCCCATGTAGTCCAAAATATCCATATTCTTTCTTTTTGACTAAAAAAGAAATAAGGAGGATTTTGATGAAACATTCCAGGTTTCTCCATATAATGGACTAATCAAAACCAAACGGTTCAAGGTCCAAATGGAGTTTCGGTGCAAACTGTCAAGCCATTCAGCGACACCAGATAATGAATAAGGGTCTTATAAATCAAAGATCAGATATTTCGACAATAAATAAAAAAAGTTAGTTTTTATACTAACACAATGTTGACCCCTTGCTCTAGTTCTGTGGTGTTCAATAACTCTCCTGTTCAAAGCTGAAACTATCAAAATGAGCAATCTTTAAAGTCGATTTTGTTTGTTGAATGGACCAAATAACTTCTCATTCAAACTGATTCTTCGTGGTAATTATATGGAGAAATCCTGGAAGTGTTTCATCAAAAGCCTTCATTTCTTCAAATTCGAGAAGAAGACATGAACATCTTGCAATAGGGAAAGTGAATTATCGCGAAAGAGTGATTACTCCTTTTCAGGTGTATTGAGCTGTCAGATATATGTGTGGTACCACTAAACTAGCTAGAGAGAAAATCAGAGTAGGTGTCCATAGTGAGTGACAGACCTGGTTCATGGGTCAATTCCACAGCATTTTATATTTCTTTCCAGTCGCACTGGGGCCTGGAGCGGTCACTTGCACTCAACCTGGCAAGCCGTCTCCTCCAAGCTCAACTCCTCATCTTCACCACAAATGTGAGACACAAGCTGTTCATGACTAAAGGAGACATCCACGGTTTACACAATGTATTTTTTGGCAATCATGAGTAATTTTGTCTGGAATATGTCCTTATGAGAATTATGTCTGATTGACATTGGACTGACAGATGAGTGGCTATTGCGTTGTTCAGACCCATTTTATATGGCACTTGAGCACTTTTAGCGGATTTATGGTGAGCACAAGTGTTGTTTTTTAATGATATGGATATGCGTTGTGAGGCAGAGAGTAGAGCATTTTCAGAGTGGTTACGACATGGTATGTTGTGAACAGATGAACTCACAAGGCGACTTATCACAAAGAAGAGACGCACTGAAACGTACGACACGCGCACTCCGAATATGCAGGGGCACGAAACCTGGCAGTTTTTGGCTCTAAAGTTGTAGAGAGCATTAGTTAGGGTAATATTTTACACAGAGCGTGATTCACATCTCTACGAGTTGACCCAGCTTAAAGTTTTTCTAGGACTACAATTTTCCAATTACAGTTGCACTGATAAACGGGAGCACAATGACTTACCCCATATCCAAGGTTTAGTGACGGGTAAAGTTATTGTAACCACTCAGGTCTATTTAATTCGCTACTCC
>JAQIUQ010001367.1:0-90774 GCA_030378365.1 Hybognathus amarus
TAAAACGAATTTGCATAATGTCAGTCTGGGATGCGTTTCCCGAAAGCATCGTTAGCCAACTACTGGTCGGAAGTTCCGTCGTTATCAGCATAGTTCATCGATCTTTGGTGTTTGCCTGAAACCATCGCTCCAGCGATTCATTCGCAAACAGCATCGCAAATTTGTATGGTTCTGAACGGACAGCCTCTCGACCTGTGGTTAGAGGCATCGTCTTCCATATTTCACTGACATTTGGAGGTAATAAAAAAATAAAACTTTGGTTCGCAAAAGTTTGCTTGAATGTTGTCCGATTCAGGGCAAAAATGAATGGAAACACATTAAAATGTCTCAAATCAATTCGATATACCAATTTGATCGCAAAACAGCATGTGACGTCATTACGTACAGGTTTTTATTCGCTTCAGAGCCATTCGATGGAAACACACTTTCACCAGCTTTATTCGCATGTGTTTTTTTTTTACCAAACTTCAGATAATTCGATTGACAAGTGGATGGAAACATGGCTAGTGTGTCTATCAAGTGTTGAGAAAGCCTCCGGAGCTGAAATTCAGATCTGGTATATTATGGGGTTGGACCTTAATGCAATGCCGTGACGCTTTAAGCTTGACGTCGACTAGTCGCGTGGATCATGTGACACTTTATGATTGCGCTAATTTTGATATTATATGGCCGCGTTGCAGACGACAACAGATGAAGAGCCCAGAGGGTCATTGCAGCAAGAAAGCAGCGTTGGTAGGCTACATAGAGTGTATGGAAATACTTTACTAACTTAGCAATATTGTTGAAAACGAAAGTGAAAGCATGACGCACGCTCACTGTTTTACCGGGAAATGAGAGTTTCTCTTTTAAAATTATCAAACATTATTTTTTTTTTCATATATTATTTAAACATATCAATGCATCTCTAATTCACCCGCAATTATTTTTTCTTTTCATCTTAAATGATGATGTAAACAGCGGGCTGTTTAGTTACATCTGGCCACTTTCATGTGTTTCTGTGATCTGATTGCTTTCCGATCGTGAAAAGACCATGTGTAGGCTAAATGCCCTCCGAATCGCATTCGAGATGGATTTTAAATTTAAACCGCATATGTAAATTGGACTTCTCCCGAAAATGCTGAAGGAAAACGTGTGAGAGCGTGTTATTCATTATATGACGAAGCTATGGCAACACGCATCACCGCAGCTGCATCTATTCATAAAGCCAACGTGCAAACTATCGTAAATCAAAGTGAATGTAAGTCACAGACGCTTAACACACAATCATCTCAGCTAAAAGTAAAGAAATAAAATGATCTTACCAGTGCTGTCTCTCTTATTGCGGTCTGAAATTTTGAAATTAGCTGATGATCAATAAAATGCAGCTCATTAGCCTACTGTTGCTTTCGGTGATGTGAACTCCGTAAAATCTGCATATTGCGCGTTGTTTGAAGATCGGATTTGTATCCGTTTTGCAAACATATTTATGTGTGTAAATGGAATCGTTTTGATAAATCAGATCAATAAAAACTCATGAAGTGTCCAGGTGTAAACGGCCCCATTATGAGCTGTCAGCATCTGTATAATTTTCTGTTAATTAATTGTAAATTGTGGCATGTTGCAAAGCAGTCACGTCTCTTATGTTTTTATGAATGTACGTCAGCGACTCAGTCGACGTCGACTCGACTTTGATGTCATAACAGTCGACTTCAAAAAATCTGAAGTCGTTCAACCCCTAGTATATTATGATATGTGAATTGTTTTCCGACACACTCTGTTAGCGGTAGACCAATCACGACAGACAGGGCCATCTGACCAATCAGAAGACAAGTAGACCAATCACAACGGGCACGTTCAGAGTTCACACCAGTATATAACCACGTGGTATTAAAGAGACAATGGGTCCAAGTAAAGTCGTTTACAAATGTGTCTACTTGCAGCTCGGTATATGTAACAATTGAAGATATTAGAAGACATGTTTGCGTAAGAGTTTTAGAGTAAAAATCGTAGCATATCGACCGTGATCAGAAATAATGATAAGCCTAATAGTTCATGAGCCAGGGTCCCAAATTTGGTCCATCGGTATAATCAAGTCTCATAGTGATTTTTGGCAAGTCTATATTGCACAGACCACGGACGGCGTGCTGCTTATCTCTATTTTTACAGCGATTGATTCCTGCCAGTTCCATACTGAGACATTTTGGGCGCTGCGGCATGTGAAATAATATATTATAAATAGTTGTTACAGCGTGAGAAATACAATGTGCGGCGAGAGGGCATGACAAAAGACTGTAATGAGTGACTGTCACGTGACACTTGAGAGCTATGACTGCAATGTAGCAGTTACTGTTACACTGTTCAACCCGCAAGCTAGCTAGCCTGCTAAAAAAACACTAAGCTTACATTACCTACTATTCCCCACCAATTCACAAGCACAAGAGAAACGTATTTTGTACTTACATTTAATACCCCTGGACTCAATGGAAGATGATTGAAGATGGCATAGTTGGTGTTGTTATAACCAGTCAACTGAACCAACAATCTTTCACAAAACTGACAAAACCTTGTCAAAATCCATCAACATTCTGTGCATGAGCTACTTTCAGACATTCTAACTGAGAGTGGGTGAATATCAAAACACATGATAGAAACAGTTTGTTAAAGTGTTATGTTGACAACACTATTGAAACAATTACTTTTTATTGCAACTTTACATGAATAGATAGGCCATTTGGCCCTGGACTAATAGGTTATTCTATTTGTCCATTCTATTGGCTCTATTCTATTTTGAAGACTTGTGCTGGCTGCACAAGTCTAATCTAAGGCTATCACAAATAAATAGTGTGGGTATATTATACATTTTCTGAGTCATCAGAGTGTCTTGAGTATTGAAGTTGAGTTTTGTGTTCCTGGTGTTCTTCCATGCCACAGGAATAGAGGAAAGCATACAGTTTTGGAGGAAATTGTGAAAAAAATGTGTTATTTTTGGTTTAAAGAAGTCATGTGACCTCTGTGTTTGTCAGATAGATTCAGCTGCTCTGGGCTTAAATTAAAGCCTAAATGGTCCCCTCTTCAGTGATACCAAGCACCATAGTGTAGAATATTGACAATATCCCTAGCATGAGCCTGAAACCAGATATAAACCAGATTTCAAAAACGGAATTTATTTTGAGAAAGCGACTGCACCACCCCTTGCACTGCTATCGTGCTTTTTCTAATACTAGGGGTGTATACCTTGCCAAAAAACAATAATAGCATTTGCCCCCCGATGCCCCCCAATCACAGCAGACTGGGCCATCTGACCAATCAGGAGCAGAGTAGACCAATCACAACAGACTGGGCCATCTGACCAATCAGAGCAGAGTAGACCAATCACAACAGACTGGGCAATCTGACCAATCAGAGGCTAAGTTCACACTGCAGGGCTTAATGCTCAATTCCGATATTTTTGAAAAAATTACGATTTTTTTGCAAGGCCGTTCACATTTCCAATTAAATGCGACCTTTTGTGATCTCCTGTGTGAACGTGAAATGACCCAGAAGTGACCCGCATGCGCAGAAGAGTACTCAACTGTCAACGACGTCACTTGTTGTTTGCGGAAGTAGCTAAATGGATGTCTTACAGTGGAGCTCGTTTAGCAATATTACACCGTGTCCTAACTACGCGCAACGCGATAAAATTCCAGCGACTGCAAGTGTGTCTGTCCACAGTAGACGCGACGCGACTGTGAGACGCCACACGTTGTGATCAAAAATCACAACCATTCAGAACAGCGTGAAAGCGCACTGCTGGCCCGCACTCGTATTGGAAATGGATATGGACATAATCAAATCAAGAAATAACATTATTAAAAATCCAAACATTAACAAAATATACTCACTGACTAATTTTGTTACGAAGTACAGTTGTATGTTTGCATAGAATTCAATTTTGAACGCTATATGATTTCAAAATCTGAGGTAAATTATCCGTTATCTTGTGGCACAGTGACCTATTTTTAACTAAAAATAAATAATGTGTACTCATAATATAATTTCTTCATTCTGTCAGCCGCGACGTCGCAGAAATCAGGAACCGTTTCTAAATTAGAAACTTCGCATGTCGCCGTCGCGTCTGGTTCAGGACAAAAACTCTTGATTAACAAGGAAAAGATACCTTTTATCGCGTGTTCGCGGCGTGACGTGTGCTAGTTAGGACACGGTGTTAAAGTTATTTTCACAACAGAGCCAGCACACTCACAATCTTCTCGTTTTAAGAAGAAAATTAAACAGAGAAGCGTGTGAGTGTGGAAGTCGCAGCTCAGGAGTGGTGGGATACTGATGTGAGTGGCTTCACTGATACAGAATTCACCCCGTAACTTCCGAATGACCAGATCCACCTTCGATTATGTTTGTGAGCGCCTCCGATCAACTCTGTCACGGGAAGAGACACGTCTCCGCGGCCCATAACAGTGCAGAAACGCGTTGGGAGCTGGAGTGTATCGACGAGCTACAGGTGCGTGCAATGACGTGTGTGTCGGATATATGTGACCTGGCCGTTCAGATTGCAGTTCGCATTTCAAAAGATCGGATACATATCGGATTTGGACCACATACCCAAGTGGCCTGGGTCGCATTTGAAAAGATTGGATCTGTGTCGTTCAGACTGTCATGAAAAAATCAGATACAGGTCGCATATGGGCAAAAAAATCGGAATTAGGTCGTTTCAGCCTGCAGTGTGAACGTGAGCCAGAGTTGACCAATCAAAGCAGACTGGGTCAGAGCATTGTAGCTATCGGTAAGGAGAGTGAGAGACTCTTTGAGAAATTAGATGATGTGCAATGTTTTTTATCAGAAAATTAATGTTTTTTTTGTTTGTTTGTTTGTTTTGTTTTTATCTTTGATGAATGAACAGCTAATGTAGGAAACTCCAAAACTAAATTAGGAACTTTTAAAATTGTCAATAGCACAATAAGGGCACTTTAAAACCCAGACATTCTCGTCTTCTGCTTCTCTTGTCCTAGAAATATATGTTGATATTAGGGTGTAACGATTTTTAGAACCGAACCGAAAAACCACGAAAAATCACGATTCGAATCGCGATACTGTCATTGCGTACGTCATTACTACGTAACTGTCATTGCGCCCGCCCCCTGCTACCCCGGCCCCGCCCAGCCCTGATCAATGGACCTCATGTCTAATGTGTACAGTACACAACGAATTCAGTTTTGTAGCCTAACCACCATTAACACCAAATAACAAGCTCCGTGTTTTGTTACTTTCGATAATAAGCAAGGTGTAATCTTTCAAATTCTGTCTATTTGATCACGAAATTCAAACAATAAATGGCGTTTTGGCGCTCTTTTAATGTGACGTGACAGATCGCTGTAGGCCCTGTCCCAAATGGCACACTCCGGACTTGTGGACTTCCTCAGAGTCCACACTTCGGTTACGTCATGAAGTGCAGACCTATAGTGCCCTTAGCGCGAGTCTTCGAGGGCGCATTGAGAGGTATTTTTGGGACAGACTCGATCGTCACGCCGGAAACAGGAAGACGGTCTGGTTGTTGCATAGACAGTATAAGTACAAAAGCAGGATATATTTTATTTTCTCAAATCTTATGTCCATGTGAAATACGCAGCCTGCTTTTAAAGTTCTATAATTGTATATGCCACCTGGGCATTACAATAGATGTCATGGTTATGTAAATGATAAAAAAGTTGTAAATTATAATACATAATGTTCAATTTTAACACAAAATGAAAATGAGTTTAAGAAAAATGTATAGGTTTCAATATTCATAATACGTTTATGACTCAGTAAAGCCAATACATTTGGTTCTATTTATGTAATGAATCATATAATGCGATCGTATTATTTAACACTCTTTTATTATGTTTGACATATCAACCACTGGTCTCTAAAGGTCAAATAGACTGTACAACTGGTAAAATGTACGCCTATGTCATAACCATAATGATACTTACACCTTTAATATTCTATCTTTACAATCCGTGAGTGAAATCTCCTCCCATCTGTTGTCTGATTGGCCTTTCGCAAGGATTCCTGGGTAGTTAAAGTGCGTGCGAGCCTGCATCTATGCGGGCTTCGCGGAAGACCGCTTCAAGGGTACAAAGGGGGCGCTGCTGAGCACACTTCAGAGCGTTAAAATGCCAAATGGGACAGCCTACGGACTCGTAGACTCGGCGAGCACGCGCAATTTAAGTCCACGAGACCGCAAGTCCGCGTGAAGTGCGCGATTTGGGACAGGGCCGTAGTCCTACTAGGCTCCTCATTTCAAGCGGCAGCGTGGCGCACGAGTAAACACGATCATCTCTTCCTCAGTTACAGAATGGACACCTGAAGGTATGTTGAAAGATACAGTAAACTTATTGAAAGTCATCATAACTCGTGTAATCGCTCAATCAGTGTTTCAGCAGCGGAAAGACGTCAATAAAACAGCATAGCTTATAGCATTATATTTACCTCAATAGGCACGTGATTCAGTGTCCACAACTTCCTATAAAGGAACTCTTGCACTAAATAAATGCTCTATGTTAGCCTGTATATTATATTTTACTTAACCTGTCAATGATATATTGATTATTTAATGTATGTTTAAAATATCTTTCATGAAAATGACAACTGTGTAAATTTATTAGACTAAAAACACAAGTTAATGTAAAAACTGCCTTATGTTCAGTTTACATGTTTTCATACAATGGGTTGTGTGTTGATTATTATATCTAAAAATAAATAGAATCTGAATTTAGGTTAAAAGTCTAGGCTACAACCTTTAATGTTTTAGTAATGTGCGGCTCCCTATATAGTTTACAGCATTAGCAGATTTTTTTTTAATCCTTGTGAAATGTTTAATTGTAATTTAATTAATTTAAAGACAAAGACCATTTTTTTTTCATTAAACCACTGTTAAAAAAAAGCAAAAAAAGCCATTTTAGCTTTCTAAACCGAATCGAACCGAAGCCGAGAAGTCAAAACTGTGGGAAAACCAACCGTCAGTTTTGTGTATCGTTACACCCCTAGTTGATATAGATCAGGAATCATTTTAGTCACACTTCTTTCCTAAGGCAAGTTGTAATAACCTACATCCTACAGTGGATTTTCACACTTATCTTATCAGTGGCATCAAATAGAAACATAATCACACACCTCAAGTATCCGAATTCCCATTTGATTAAAGTCATCTGAAATCTGAACGACTCCAAAGTCTTTAAAAAGAGATGAAGCTGATTGGCTGGCACAGCAGAGCCAGGGGACAGTAGACATCTGGCCCATAGAGACGTGTCTTACCCGCTGAGACAGAGCGAACAACGACAGGCCGTCGGCTGCCGGCAATGAAACCGAAGCCGTGGCTTGGATGGCGCTGGATGCAGACCTGTCGAGCTGAGCCAGGAGTCAGGCTACCACTGTCCATGCCATCCTGACTGTCCTCTAACATCACAGAGCTGAGGAACAAGACAACAGAGGATTCCAGTATCCATGAAGGAAATCTCAATTCTAGGCTGACACAAATGGTGAACATGCTTTTTATTGTCCCCTATTTGCATAACTACCCCAGCACAAGGACAGGCGATTGCATTTATACAGAGAGTTTTCTCAGTATCTCGCATAACAGCTGCTCAATAATCAAAACATCAATGCTTTGTGCCATTTTTTGATTCAGTGTTGTGTAGATGAGGTCATTTCCTCGCTGCTTGTGTGGAGATAAGGTGATGCCTCTTTTATGTTGCTCGTCGTTCTCATTTGACATAAGAGGCTTATTAATGACTGCACCTGTCATATTCCTCTGTGTGCCCATCCTGGACCCGGGCCATCCCCTGAAAGGACAGAACCGGACTGGGGGAACCGCTTCAGGAGGCTGGCTCTGTTTTGTACACATTCACCTGGGAGGAAAAAGATGAGAGAAGATGTAGTTCACATCATGCATTTTTTTAAATCACTTATTTTGTTTTTACGATAACACATTTCCCCTTCAAATAGGCACAACCAAACTCCATTTCACTAATAGATATATTACAGTATATCAAAACTGCTTCCACTTTCCTATAGGATGATCAAATATAGTATTCATATTCTTATATTAAATTGCATCTCCAGGTTGCTACCCTGTATCATCAATAAACATCAAATATTTGCTCACTTTCTCCAATAAATGTCCATCATTTTAGGGAACTTATAAGACATTCTTTCATATGCTGTCATCTTCCTGTCAAGATTATGTTGAGGTTTTTTTTTTGTCTTCTTGTTGTGTCTGTTTCTTGTTTCCATTCAGTTTTCCGCATACAGACGACAACATTGTCAAAACACGAATAATACAAAAATGCTGTATTATTCATGCCAAGCCAGTAGTTGTCAATGTCACTTTGTAAAGAAAAACTATATGCCTATAGACACGTAGGCTAATGCACAATTTTCACAAATTTGCATTTTTGTAGTTCACACAGAGACGACGACGGTATTATTTTCAAAAACGTGCACCTTAAAAAAAGTCATAATTTTGCGTTTTCATAGTTGTATAAATGATCACATGCATAAAAAGTAAAAAAAAAAAGGTTACTAGTTTAACAGCGTCTGATCTGATGTTGATGTTGTACCAGCGTCGGCCAATAGTGAGCCTACGTGTGACGTAGCTCTACACAATTACACTAGTTTAACTGACTAGAGGCTCATAGAGAAGGAAGTGAATAGTTGAAATAAAGTCGTTATTTTTGTATGTTTTTGCGCACAAAAAGTATTCTCGTCGCTTGATAAACTTAAGAGTGAGCCACTGTAGTCACTTTGACCATTTTAACAATGTCTTTATTAACTTTTCAAGGCCGGCAAGTTTCCATCCCTCAAGAAGCCTATGGACTAGTATGCAGATTTCATCAAAAATATCTCTAATTCGTGTTCTGAAGATGAACGAAGGTCTTACGGGGTTGGAACAACATGAGGGTGAGTAAATACTGACAGAATTTTCATTTTTGGACAAATAATTATTTTAAAAGTATCTTTAGTATTATCTCTGCGTCATGCATCTCATTCAGAGCACGGTGTGAAACTTACCGCTAGCCTCTTGTAATAATTTGTCTCTCTATCATAATACTTATTCGGATCCAATTGCTACCCTCAATGGTAACACTTAACTTACAAAAGAGGTGTGCCATAAGACTGACATGACACCTTCATAATCATGACATGACTTATGTAATGAATCTGAAGGAGGTTTTCACTGTAAAAAAATGTAAATTTACAGGTAATGGTCTGTATTTTTTTACAGAATTTTGCCGTTTTGTCATTATACAGTGAATGCCTGTTATTTTACAGATATTTGCTGTAATTTAAAGGTCCACTATTGAATTTACAGGTAATTGCTTGTATTTTGGTTTTACATCTATTTTACGTTTTTTTAAAGGAAATTGTCTGTATTTTTACAGGGTTGTGTGTAATTTTACATAACATATTCCGTAATATTTTACAGATTTTTTCTGTTAAATTAGAAAACACAGAAAAGAAGGTATAACTGCAGAAATCAGCAGTCATTTAACATGTTTTCCTTGAAGATCATTAAGTATGTGGGTGTTAAAGTGAGTTTTAAGGTTAAATAATAGTATTTCCATACTAAATACCATTAAATTGACAGTTTTTGAAAGTGAAAAAGAACAACTCATTGTATAATTTCTAGGGCTGTTGTAACGTCTGCAAGAGTTTATGCCCAGATGAAGATCAGGAAAAAAAAACAATGAAAATGATCTGCGTGCTTTCACGAAAACGAGTGCTTTTATTGCTGCACTTCCCTAGTTAGGCACACGGTTCACATACATGCTGAAAGATACCAACAGGGAAATAACACTGCAAAACGTTACAAAAACAAAGTGGAAGCAAAACACAATACAACAAAATAACAGCCAGCGATAGAGCGCGGTCATTTTTCCTCGCAAACATCTTCACTCTCTCACTGAGCGTGCCGCGCTGACATTATATCAACACGCATACAATAACGTACGCAATAGATGTAGCTATCTTAAGGCGCAGCATCACCAACACTCTTTAACTTTAGGTGACCGTTACACTGTGTATTGGCAAGAATCTGGCGATACGAAGACGTGATCGTGAGACATGGGTCACAGATTTCAATATATTGCAATATATTGCGATACTGTCCATAAGGCGATATATTGTGATTTTTTTTAAGTAGGACTATAATTTTAGAAAAAGTAATATTTAAAAAAAAAAAGACATGATGTAAATAAAAGTCAAACAAGTTTACTTTAGGTAAACAATTCAGTACTCAAAAATCAAACTACCAGTTTGGGATTGTGGTTCACAAGTTCATTACAAAAACTTTGGTTAAATGTGTTTTTAGAAGTTGGTCATTAACTTGATAGACTTGGGGTCGCACACCGGACGACAAGCGCAGGGCAGCACCGCGCCACGTCTAGGAAAACTCCAGGTATTGTACACCGGACGCGCACATTTCTCATCAGTGTATGGCCAGCAATATTGTTATGTAATGACATGAAATGAAGATAATGTCTGTTCTATGTTATGATTGTACTATACAATTAAATACAATCGTTGCTGAGTCTGCAGTCTGAAAACTTTACCTCAGAGCATCCGTTAACTGAAATGAATTGCAGAATCTCACCTGAAGAATCCAATAACATCAGCAATTGTCATTCAAGCAGCTGATTTCTGTAAATGATTGAAAAACTAAATGTATATTGCAGCATAGGGCGATGTCAGGATACATTAGCAACGCTTCAATTTTATATAAAACTATGTAAATGGCGCTCTGTGGCGCAGCAGGATTTTGAACACCGGTCCTGGAGCCATTGCTGGGCACCGCCGGTGTGTGTACACTCATAGAGAATAATGCGTTCGAATTTAAAAGATGTGGCGCTGAGCTTCTCGTCTGGTGTGCGACGCCCTTTAGACTCTCCGCGAAACCGTTTCACTGCTGCTCACGCGACGGTCCTGCTCGATGCTATGCGCGGCTACTGCTCGCGGTGTGAATGATTGATGAGCGCCAAACAAAATACGCTCTGCTCCCGCGCCGAACTTGTAAAGACACAGTTCACAAACTGCATGGTTCCTGTCGATATCGGTGATGCTGTCTTTACTCTGGAAACCAAAATGATTCCACACTTCGGAACGGAATAGAGCGGGAGCCGGTCTGTACACGGGGTTCAGCCATATCTTTGTTGTTTACGTTAGGCTAGTGCGTCTATGAACAGCCAAAAAAAAAAAATCGATATTGGGTTTCTGAAAATCGATACAGTATCGCAAAATAAAATATCACGATACTCAAGTGTATCGATTTTCTTACACCCCTAAAACCGTAAATTGACATTCCCACAATTCCCTGCATGACACTTCACATTTGATGTGTTTTTGTTGAAATAACTGTTTCTTCATAGTTTTCTTAATTTTTTTCGAATCAGTTATGTATATTAGGTTTTATGTTACATTTAATGTTGTTAAACTAATGTTTAATGCATTTTAAAAATTTCATGTGTTACCATGATGGTGTTTAATGTTTCTGCGAATGAGACTGGGGTGCGTTTCCTGAAAGCATCGTTAGCCAGCTATGGTCGCAAGTTCCGTTGTTGGGAACTTGCGACCATAGTTGGCTAACAATGCTTTTGGGAAACGCTCCATGTGCAGTTTCTATATATTAGAGGTGTAACGATACACAAATCTGACGGTTCGGTTTCCCCACGGTTTTGACGTCTCAGATTTCGTCGAATTCGGTTCGGTTTAGAAAGCTAAAATGGCTTCTTTTTTTTAAACAGTGGTTTAATGAAAAAAAAGGTCTTAGGCTTTTAACCTAAATTCAGATGCCATTTATTTTTTAGATATAATAATCAACACACAACACATTGTATGAAAACATGTAAACTGAACATAAGGCAGTTTTTACATTAACTTGTGTTTTTTCTCTAATAATTTACACAGTTGTCATTTTCATGAAAGATATTTTAAACATGAATTAAATAATCAAGATAATATATTAGTATTAACTCTCTTGTGGAAAAGCTGCTTGTAATGAACTTTGAATGATCATGTGACTCTCATCATCACTGTGGTTGTCAGTGTTACAATGGTACAAAACAGATATTAATACTTCAA
The DNA here is from genome assembly GCA_030378365.1 of Hybognathus amarus. Taxonomy (NCBI): domain Eukaryota; kingdom Metazoa; phylum Chordata; class Actinopteri; order Cypriniformes; family Leuciscidae; genus Hybognathus; species Hybognathus amarus. Next base: position 12,091 of record JAQIUQ010001367.1, read on the forward strand.
TAGGTCAGTAAATTAACATTATTATATCAGATAATGAAAGATATTTTTGTGTAGAATAACAGTAATAAACCATAATTATTTATAACGTTTTTTTACCGTTTTTTTACTGACAGTATTTTTCCGTTTTTTAATCGACATTTCTGGCACCCCTGCTGCCCGTTTTTTTACAGGTTTTTTTTTTACAGTGTATGTTTGTGCAGACTGATCTAATGAAGTAGCGTGTGTATGACACGCCAATTCGTATTTCCATTTTGGCGTGCTATCAAACACGCAAAAATCGCTTTTCAGCATGTTTATGAACGGCGTTGACTTAACGTTATTACTAGATATTTATTATATATAAATATATGACTTACCTCAACACCGTCCCTAAACCTACTCGTCACTGGGGTTAATGGCATTTACGAGTGTTTCCTTACCATCCTAGGAAAGAAAAAGATAGCTCCCCAGATGTAGATCTACATTTTGCTTCGTTTCGCTCGGACATTTGACGGCGTGTACAGACACGCGGAATCACTTGGATGTTAATGGCGTAGACATACACGCGGATACACGCGGAGAGCTCAAAATGCGAGAGAATAACACGGCACTTGACTCGAAAGTGGCATGTATGTTTATGCAAAAGTCATGATGTCATGTTGGTTTGTGACATCCATCATTAAGTGCCATTCGCTCAATAGTGACATTTCTAACGCAAATACAACATTGTTTGAGATGTCTTTGTTATGACCCCTTGACATAAACCAATACATCATGACCTCTCAGTGTCTTGGTACTGACAACTCTCACATTAACAAGCATTGTCAATTGCTCATAAATATGTCTAGGGCTGTCAACTTTAGTCGCTTAGTCGATGTAATCAGTACGATGTCGTCTTGGTCGACTGTGAAAACTCTTATTGGTCGACCAGTCGCATTTTTTTTTTTTTTTTGCCAATAGAAATACATTTTCAATGATTTACTCCCTGATATTTATTCCTTTATAAAGCAGTTATTTATTACTGTATTCTAAATATAATTAGCCTATGTTTTATCCCCAACTTTAAATGCTTTTAGGCTATTTCTTGTAACTGCGCCACAGTTTAGCGCACACACATAACACACTCGGGAACCGCACCTACTGGCTGCGCTGCTGCTCGCGCTCAGTAAAGGATGTACTGGTAGGTGGTTTTGCTGTATTCATTCAGTTCACGCTACTTTAGTCGACAGAATGTCCAAGAAATCTAAATCTTTTGTCTGGCTACATGTTTGTGGAGGTAGGCGACGGTGGCGACCGCGTTGCTCCATTATGAGCGCGCACATCGCGTGCCTATTTGAAATCAAACTTGAGCGCGCAAAAGACGTGAGCAGCTCTTTTAACGGCTTTATCATACTGACTCAATAGATTGTTTTCTTAATAGGTTTTTATCTGTACACTTGACTCATTTGAAAGTAGCCTAAATAATGTAACAAAACGAAATTAAACTTATATGCTATCTTACAACACAGCCTAGATTTCAGATAGTTTTTTTAGGCTATTTTGTCTGTTGTTTAAGACGCCTAACATATCGGCTGGACAAAAGTTAACCCATAGCTTTGTAAGTAAAGAAGAATACAGCCTGTATAAACGAGAGCTTTTGTTAGGATTTTGCATTATGTGGCAGATAGCAGTTATATTATTTTGTAGCGTGTGGTGTGATCAGGTGCGCGATTGTGACGGTCACTATAGACCAAGGACAGTAGCTCTCTATCTTGCAGTTAAAAACAAAATCACTGAATTTTCAAAGAATTGTATTATTATCAGCAGTTCCATCTATTTTCGAAATGTTTTTTCGCGGTTGTTCTAATAAATGCTCTATGACATATTGTTTAAAAAATGTTTCAAATCAAAAACAATCCGCTTTTTCTTTAGTCGATGAATTCGTTTGTAGGACAAGACCCTTGGTCCGATGCAAAGGATTTCTTTGGTTGAATACAGCCCTAAATATGTCATAAACATGACATAGCAGATTAATGATCAATCTTAAGAAAGCACTTAGCTTTATGGGTTAACATTACATTAAACTGTCATGTGGTTGGCTTTGACATTGGCTGTCATGAGGCATTATAACTGTGTCATGAATATTTCTCGTGACCTTAACTACAATGACTTTTTTCCACTCTATCTCTCTGACCATTACAATTAAAAAGGCTACATTAAATTATGACAAGCTCACACAATGAATGGCTTTAATATCCAATGAGGCTGCCGCTACAACCAACCCAGCCATTTCTGATAACATTTAATTATCTGTTTAGCATAGAATCAACAGAATGTCATCGCTATTTAGGTTTCCAGTGCTTACACCAATTTGTACAGCAAAATTAATTACCTCTCTGTTTCATCCGAACTCGTATGTGTGCTATCTTAGTTAATAATTCACATGTAGCTGTTGTTGTACATTGCTAATAATGCATGCGTCTCTCTGTTAAAGACATGGCTTATGTAAAATACTTGATTAGTAAACAGAATATTCAAAGCCCTTATGGAATACTCTAAGATACATTATGCAAAAAGCATTTAAATCTCTTAGAGCCAGTGTGAAGCTGCACATCACTCAAGGCCACACAGCTAGAGGCTGAAATAATAGATTTCAGCCAAGACTTATTTTATTCCGTGCTGTGGATTTACTCAGAGTGGGAAAAGAAGAGACAAAGCAAGTGAAATATTGCAGGCCAGGCTGAGATTGCTGGCGTCTGCCGGTGAATATGCCACAACAAAGTGACAATCTTCAGTCATCAAGTTCCTCCCGGCAGTTTCTGAAGGTCACGGCTACAGTACATCGGCTTGTTTATTCACCCCAGACTCTTTCTTGCACTTTCTTCCCTCTGTATGTTTTTAACACTTTGGGCTGCTGTGGAAGATCTGTATTTGAGGCATCAGTAACCTTAACATCACCCAGCATGATGACTCATGTGCTGGAGGGGAACTGCACTCTGGATGGGATGGGAAGAGTCACGAGGGCTTACTTTCCATCAGGTGAATGCCATGATACATGTGAATGTGTGTGAAGACCTCTGGCCAGTATGGATGGATAAGAGATGTGGATCACCAAGGAGCATAGTATCCTCAGGTCATCACCAGCACAGTTCCAGCAATGATATACAATAAAGTCATGAGTTGAGCAAAGTTTACATCTTAACCACTTAAAGTACTATGAACATTATACACTCACCGACCACTTTATTAGGTACACCTGTCCAACTGCTCGTTAACACTTAATTTCTAAGCAGCCAATCACATGGCGGCAACTCAGTGCATTTAGGCATGTAGACATGGTCAAGACAATCTCCTGCAGTTCAAACCGAGCATCAGTATGGGGAAGAAAGGTGATTTGAGTGACTTTGAACGTGGCATGATTGTTGGTGCCAGAAGGGCTGGTCTGAGTATTTCAGAAACTGCTAATCTACTGGGATTTTCACGCACAACCATCTCTAGGGTTTACAGAGAATGGTCCGAAAAAAGAAAAAACATCCAGTGAGCGGCAGTTCTGTGGGCGGAAATGCCTTGTTGATGCCAGAGGTCAGAGGAGAATGGCCAGACTGGTTCGAGCTGATAGAAGGGCAACAGTGACTCAGAATAACCACCCGTTACAACCAAGGTGGGCAGAAGAGCATCTCTGAACGCACAGTACGTCGCAACTTTGAGGCAGATGGGCTACAGCAGCAGAAGACCACACCGGGTGCCACTCCTTTCAGCTGAAGAACAGGAAACTGAGGCTACAATTTGCACAAGCTCATCGAAATTGGACAATAGAAGATTGGAAAAACGTTGCCTGGTCTGATGAGTCTCGATTTCTGCTGCGACATTCGGATGGAAGGGTCAGAATTTGGCGTCTACAACATGAAAGCATGGATCCATCCTGCCTTGTATCAACGGTTCAGGCTGGTGGTGGTGGTGTCATGGTGTGGGGAATATTTTCTTGGCACTCTTTGGGCCCCTTGGTACCAATTGAGCATCGTTGCAACGCCACAGCCTACCTGAGTATTGTTGCTGACCATGTCCATCCCTTTATGACCACAATGTACCCAACTTCTGATGGCTACTTTCAGCAGGATAATGCGCCATGTCATAAAGCTGGAATCATCTCAGACTGGTTTCTTGAACATGACAATGAGTTCGCTGTACTCAAATGGCCTCCACAGTCACCAGATCTCAATCCAATAGAGCATCTTTGGGATGTGGTGGAACGGGGAGATTCGCATCATGGATGTGCAGCCGACAAATCTGCGGCAACTGTGTGATGCCATCATGCCAATATGGACCAAACTCCCTGAGGAATGCTTCCAGCACCTTGTTGAATCTATGCCACGAAGAATTGAGGCAGTTCTGAAGGCAAAAGGGGGTCCAACCCGTTACTAGCATGGGGTACCTAATAAAGTGGCCGGTGAGTGTATATACAATACAGTGTTTCCCACAGAATTAGATTCTATTTGTGGTGGTGTGGGGTTTTGGTACCGAGGGAGGGGGTGGGGGTTGTTTGTGCCACAGGGGCCTATATGTATTGTAAGCATGTTATAATTAGTGATGTGTCCTCCCGTATCGAAGCTTCGAAGCGTGTGTCGAGTAATCCGGGATGATTTCTGTGAAGCGCGTATCGAGGCTTGTGTCGGTGACGTATGTGGTGACGTTTGAAGCCTTGCGAGCTGGCTGTACCACGTGACTGCTTCAGTAAGTGGTTCGCGGTTTGGCGGTCTATTTGAAATAAGGGCCAGAAAAATGCAATGGATTCCCCTTCACACTTTTCATTTTGAAACATTAGTGCTGTCAATTTGAATTATTCATCAAAGTGATTAATCAAAAAATAAAAATAATCCTGATTGATACCTTCCTGATTGATACCATCCTGGTATGTACTATGCTGAATTATACAACAGGGCTCTCAAGTTTTGAAGAAAGGCAGCAGGAGTGAGAGAATCACGTGAACAATTTTAGGATATAATTTTTTCTTTTTTGCATTAAATCTTACCCAGATACAATAATACTATTTCCTGATTGGCTATTGTGTAGTACTTTTTTCTTTTTTTTCATTGGCTGATAAGTGGCAGGCTTAACTGCAGAACTCCAGGGGGGACGCGCTTGATTCCTGCCGGTAATATGCGCTGCCGCTGCGGCATATTAAATATATTATAAACAGTTTTTACACGAGATAAATACAAAAGACCGAAACGAGTGACTGTGACAATCAATGCGTGACACTTCTTGCAGGTGTGATGAATGGTATATGTACTTCTCATCCAACCACAATCAAATACACTCTAGATAGCGCGATTTATCTGGATAGTTTTTTTTTTTTACGATGTCAAGCAGAAATAAAAACAAATCGAAATGCCATAACAGTAGGCTATTTATTAAAATGTAAAGAGTAGAAAGTAGCCTACAGATAATTGCGTGAATAGCCGTAAGGAGTAGAAGTAAAAAAATCGGCTGAAAAATAATTACTCCAGTGCTAAATACGTTAGATACCCAAAATGTATATTTGGACAGAATACGAGACAGAGTTATTTATTAAATTCATAAAAGACCAAATACAGGAATACTGGCTTCTAAACCTCAAAGAAATGCCATAATCAAGACCTCGGAGCAGAAATAGCTAAGTGAGAAAACACCTCACGTGCTGCTCACAGTATGTCTTTCCATGCTATTAAAGCTTGGATAACACACTTAGGCCTACATCTCTTTATCAGTAATAATATAATATGGTGGCTCTGTAATATATTTAAACCTACCAACGTCCGTTGCCATGATTTTTTGAATGACTGATCGCGAGAGGAAAAAATGACGTTATTTAGTAAATTGCGCGAATCTGTGGTGGAAACGCGACAGCATTTAACATAGACTAACTTTTTAGAGTTATAGTGTTCATTATACTGACCATTCAACTCCGGATTGATTCTGGAGGAATAAGCACCGGCAACAATCCGACCTCCAACGCATGATCATATTTTGATTCATAATCGTGCTCAAAGAGGAGGGGCTATCGCGTCTCTCGTTGTCAGTTTGTATGAGTGGGAGGGGAAAGGAGCGCGCAGCTCAACAATAAAATCAAAACCTGAAAATCAATGCGTGGCGGTCAGTGTCGATATTGTGGCGGGCCGCCACAAATTAATGAATGTATGGAAACCCTGCAATAAAGTATGCATATTTTATTATTTCATGTATAGTACACGTATGCATAAAAACCTTATTTGGCCTAGAAACTTGACAAAGTATGATGTTATTGCTGAGAGGTTACTATTTCACATGTTCGATATATTTAGTGATTTATTTTTACTTAGTTAATGCCCCCAGTACTAGCATTATATGCTAAACAGTTTTTAGAGATAAAACTCTTTACATTCAATTATCATGAAAACAAATATCAGAGAACGGTTGACAAGGTACCAATGTTTTATTAGACCAAAGGTTCATTTTGCACTGGAGTTCTCCTTTAAGTACACCTGGAAACAAGGACATCCAAGCCTATTTAATACAATCTGAGCTTATAGAGAGATAGGCCTCTACTATATTGCCAAAAGAATTGGGACACCTATCCAATTCAATGAATTCATGTGTTCCGATCACTTCCATATGGCCACAGTTGTATAAAATCAAGCACCTAGGCATGCAGATGCATCTACAAACATTTGTGAAAGAATGGGTCGCTCTCAGCAGCTCAATGAATTCAAGCCTGGTACTGTGATAGGTTGCCACCTGTGCAATAAATGGTAAAAATGGACTGCATTTATCAACACATTCTCATCCTTTGGCGTCATATAGGTGATGCCATATGACATTTCGTTGAAATACTACGCACATGGCAGCCTTTAGCGTCAATATAACACACACTGTATTGTTGATATTGTTTGTTGCTCAGACTGTAGCCTGACTTCGTCATACCCGTTTTCCTCATCGGAAGATGTGTCTGAAACCCCTCCGTCTGGATTCGATTATGAGGCGTGTCTCTAACCTAACCAGGGAAAAAACAACAACTATGCACTCAATTGGATAGTCCGGTAAACCTACAACCAATCAGAGCAACGCAGTAAGTCAGCTACTTTGCATACAGTTGTCAAATACAGAACGTAGCCTAACTTTACTTATTTTAGAAGTTAAATAACGAGTGTTGCTTCTTTTACTTACTCCTTCATGAGTGCGACCAAAGGAGAAACCACAACGACCACAGGCTTTTCATTACGTCCCATCTTCTTAGCGACCGTCAGAGCCAGCTGATAAGTTACACTTTTCCCGAATCATGTGGGACGGCAAAAATATCTTTCCGATCGACAAATGCCTTGATTGCAGTTTTCTGTTTGTCTATTAAAATTAATGCGCTGTCGATTTATTTCAAAACAGACGTGACAGCGGAATCTGATACATCTCAATTCTGACATCTCTACATCTCAAGATGTACATCTCTGAGGGAAACCAGTTAGCGCTCTTTGATAACGTGATGATTGCGTCCTTGCAGATCACATGTCCATCATTGTATAAAGCCCGCCTTGGCAATTTGATTGGCGCAAACATTGTTTGCCTGATCATAATTACTTCTCAATGGATCGAGTCCAGACCGAACTTCCCGTCCAAAAAATGTTGTGGGCGGAGTTTGGGCTGGCATCCAGGCTAGCTCAGACTTGCTCTCCCAGTTTAAAACTAGACTAAAGATGCATTTATTTAGCCTGGCATTCATATACATTTTTTATCTTACAGTTACTGTAAATTTGGCCTCTAGTCATAAACACCAGAGGAGAACTGGCCCCTGACTGAGCCTGGGTTCTCCCAAGGTTTTTTTTTTCTCCATTGGGTCATCTGATGGAGTTTTAGGACACCATCGGGTCTCTTGATGGAGTTTTTCGGTTCCTTGCCACTGTTGCCTTTGGCTTGCTCAGTTGGGGATATTCAAATTAAATGACCCATCATACCATTGATCAGCTCTACCAAACTTGATTGTCTTTTTCATGAATAAACAAACACTGTTAAGTTGTCTTGATTGATACTGTGAAGCAGCTTTGATACAATCTGTATTGTGAAAAGCGCTATATAAATATATTTGACTTGACTTTACTTGACTTGACACTGTAATGGGTAGGTTTAGGTCTGGGGTAGGGTCTGTGTCTCATATTGATGCTAAAGGATGTCAGTCGCCTGTATGACGCCTTGGGTTCTGCGACTCGTTACCTATATGACGGCAAAGGATGAGAACGGGCTTGCATCTTATATAGTGCTTTCACAGACCCAATGGCCACCAAAGCGTTTTACATTTTGCCTCATGCGCACCCATTCATACACCGACGGTGATGTCAGTCACACAAGGCACCATCCAGCTTGTTCGGAGTAGCTGGGGTTAGGTGTCTTGCTCATGGACATCTCGACACTTGGTCAGGTGGAACCAGTGATTGAACCACCAACCTTCCGATTTATAGACAACCTACATGAACCACTGACCCACTGCCACCCCAATAAGTCCATTCGTGAAATTTCCTCACTACTAAACATTCCACAATCAACTGTTAGGCTCAATCCAATTCACCCCTTGGCCCTACCCCTTGGCCCTTCCCCTCCGTTTTGCACGTTCACGTCTAGGGGTAGGGTGTCCCTATTCTCTATTGAGATCGAGGGTCAGGCTACATAGCCCTCGAAACGGAGATTTTTCAGAGGCACACTTCGAACGGAGGGCAATGAGAAAATCCACGGAATGCCATCGCAAATCACCTGCGAGATGGCTTAGCAAATGGGTAAACATTTAAATTTAGCGCCAGATGTTTCCAGCACGCACTTTATTTAATCTTATAATAACACTATAGTCGTTTAAATTAAGAAATGGTATAATAAAATTACCTTTCCGATCAGAAAAGACATACATTTTGAGGAAGGGATGTTTTAATCATGTTTATTCAAAGTTAAGAACAGCTGCGTTGATTGTCAGTTGTTGTCACAGAGAAATCCTGTAAAAACTCTGTAAACGGCAGAGCCATCGTGACGACTGATGATGTATCGGGTTCATGAAGGGTTGTTCCATTTCGTAGGGAATATTTTAGACCCCTTGGCCCTTGTAACTCTGTTTTAAGGGCCAAGGGGTACACTCGAAAACAAGGGGTAGGGCCAAAGGGTGAATTGGGATTCAGCCTTAATGGTATTATAACAAAGTAGAAGCGATTAGAAAGCCACAAAGTGGTACTGTCAGGCCACGTAAAATCGCAGAGCAGGGTCAATGCATGCAGAAGCGCAAACTTTCAATATTTACAGACCTCCAAACTTCGTGTGGCCTTCAGATTAGCTCAAGAACAGTGCGTAGAGCTTCATGGAATGGGTTTCCATGGCCAAGCAACTTCATCCAAGCCTTACATCACCAATTACAATGCAAACAGTGGCGCCTCCAGAAATTTTTCATAGGGGTGGCCAGATGGGGCCGGTTAAAATCTTGGGGTGGCACACCAAAACTATAAACCATAATTTCAGTATTGTATTCTACTGTTGTAGTAAACCAGCCTGTAGAAAACTATCAGAAAGACTTAAGGAAACTCCTACTGATATACTTTGTTTTATTGTGTAATATCTAATGTTACTAATGATATTAGTAGGGCCCTACTAATATATATTATATAATATATAATGATATATATTATATGATATATATAAGGGCCCTTGCCCCACGGCAAATTTCCAGATACTTACATAATTGTGATGAATTTAATCATTTTTAAGTTATTATTTTGCAGTGTAAGATTACAGTTAACACCTTTAAATATTACATAAATGTATTATGATTTTTTAATAAACTTAATGAGTGTATACATCAGCAGCAAAAAGTAATTCTTGAAAAAATCTGCACAGTAATGTTATAAAATCTAAATATGTTAATAAAAAAATTACTATTAGTTCTCTTTTAAAATTCAATCAGGCAATCATACATGCCACAATATTATATTTATATATTAATGTCAAGAATTCAGAAGTGCATAGCCTACACTACAAAGAAATAATATACAATTAAATTATGCTTATTTAAAATGTATTGAGCAGGCTAGGTATAACAAAATATATTGGCTTTTAATAATATTTCAGTGCACAAACCCATGATAACATGAAAAACAGAGAGCACACAGCGTGTATGCGCATTGCGGGTGCAGAATGATGTGCTCAAAGCAACATGGAGTCACATACAGTGTGCAGCAGTGCGCTGCATAAGTGCGCATTTAAAAGCTCATGTCACAAATCGAAGAAATGTCGAGCGCACAAATCCTAGTGCGATTTGTTCCTTTGTTTCACAGTTATTGTGCGTTTGATGCCGATTCATAGCCTTGTGATATGTATGATCTCAACAAGCACATGGTCGTGAGTCGTTTAAAAACAGCAACAAACGCCAAGAAAATAAAGTAATTTAATGTGAATATACAGCCTTTTATCTACAGATCATGCATTATAATGTGAATATATCATATTGGAGAGAGTTTTACCGTGCATCCAAGAGGCGCGCGTGCTGTTTGAATATGAATGGAGAATGATTGACAGCCGCAGAGGAGGGAAAACGAGTTTCCGTATACTTAAATGATGTAAATATACTTCTGTCCCTCACATTAAGCTATGGAATGACTTCAGATGACTTTGTCACCCAATCTAGTAACGTGAAAAGCGGGAGGTGCCGAAAAGCGCGCTGTTTGCATCCCTGCCTGTCAAAACGTGGCAAAAATACATCAAAAAGCTGCTGTAACAGTATACCTTTGGCACTTAAAAAACACATCACGACACATAATTCCCCGTCTTCTTTTACTTAAGAATTTTTGACTTATTTATAAAATGCATAACTGATGCAACAAAAATTAATACTGGCCAATGGGGTGGCCAATGGGGTGGCCAGGAGTCGGCCAGGGGTGGCCATGGCCACCCCTGGCCACCCCTGGTGGCGCCATCGAATGCAAAGCGTCGGATGCCGTGGTGTAAGGCACACCATCACTGGACTCCAGAGTAGTGGAGACGTGTTCTCCTGAAGTGTTGAATCACGCTTCTATATCTGGCAGTCCGATGGATGAGTCTGGGTCTGGTGGTGGCCAGGAGAACGGTACTTGCCTGACTGCATTGTGCCAAGTGTGTTTGGTGGAGGGGAGATTATGGTGTGGGGTTGTTTTTCAGGGGTTGGGTTTGGCCCCTTAGTTATTAATATTAATGCTAATGGATCGACATGGTTCATTAGGAGTTACATTGTACTTATCAAATAAAAACTACATGTACTTACTATGAAGTTACAGTTACACTAGGGTTAGTTACTTGTAATTATGCATAATTTATTGTCATTACTATAGTAAGTAGATGTATGTGTAACAGTCACCTTAAAATAAAGTGTTAACTGACTTTAAATTTGAAAAGAAGTATATATTGACATATGTATTATAATTACCAGAGGTTGCAGACACTTGTTTGGTGACAGGTTCAGGTTGACTGATACAGTATGAGGGTAAATAACGGTAATTTAGAGAACATCACTTCTAATTGGGTTATACAATACTGTAATGACATTGGTGAGACGACCCAAAAGAGCTGCTGTCATTATCTGTTAATCAAAATCGATTATTTTGCTACATGCACACAGACAAGTCACAGATACACAAAACAAGACAAAAGGACCAAGAAGAGAGGACAGACGTGCACACAAAACAATGTTACAGCATTGGGCCAACGTTTTCAGCAATGGAGACAGAGTAATACTGTCAAGAAATGCATCCCAAGGGCATGACTAGCTGAAGTGTTGCCATGGATACTGCAGAATTGAGCTGATGAAAAGTGAGGTGTCTGATCGCAACAAATGATGGCTCCACTCAACCCCGCGTCACTGAGACCACACACACACACACACACCATCTTCACAGTCATCCTCCCAGTGTTTGCATGCCACTGCTGGGTTCAACAGTTTTTGCATTCATAGGGACAAAAAAGTGTAAAGTGGACAGTACATGTCTTCATGTGTATACACTCACCGGCCACTTTATTAGGTACACCTGTCCAACTGCTCGTTAACACTTAATTTCTAAGCAGCCAATCACATGGCGGCAACTCAGTGCATTTAGGCATGTAGACATGGTCAAGACAATCTCCTGCAGTTCAAACCGAGCATCAGTATGGGGAAGAAAGGTGATTTGAGTGACTTTGAACGTGGCATGATTGTTGGTGCCAGAAGGGCTGGTCTGAGTATTTCAGAAACTGCTAATCTACTGGGATTTTCACGCACAACCATCTCTAGGGTTTACAGAGAATGGTCCGAAAAAGAAAAAACATCCAGTGAGTGGCAGTTCTGTGGCGGAAATGCCTTGTTGATGCCAGAGGTCAGAGGAGAATGGCCAGACTGGTTCGAGCTGATAGAAGGGCAACAGTGACTCAAATAACCACCCGTTACAACCAAGGTGGGCAGAAGAGCATCTCTGAATGCACAGTACGTCGAACTTTGAGGCAGATGGGCTACAGCAGCAGAAGACCACACCGGGTGCCACTCCTTTCAGCTAAGAACAGGAAACTGAGGCTACAATTTGCACAAGCTCATCGAAATTGGACAATAGAAGATTGGAAAAACGTTGCCTGGTCTGATGAGTCTCGATTTCTGCTGCGACATTCGGATGGTAGGGTCAGAATTTGGCGTCTACAACATGAAAGCATGGATCCATCCTGCCTTGTATCAACGGTTCAGGCTGGTGGTGGTGGTGTCATGGTGTGGGGAATATTTCTTGGCACTCTTTGGGCCCCTTGGTACCAATTGAGCATCGTTGCAACGCCACAGCCTACCTGAGTATTGTTGCTGACCATGTCCATCCCTTTATGACCACAATGTACCCAACTTCTGATGGCTACTTTCAGCAGGATAATGCGCCATGTCATAAAGCTGGAATCATCTCAGACTGGTTTCTTGAACATGACAATGAGTTCGCTGTACTCAAATGGCCTCCACAGTCACCAGATCTCAATCCAATAGAGCATCTTTGGGATGTGGTGGAACGGGAGATTCACATCATGGATGTGCAGCCGACAAATCTGCGGCAACTGTGTGATGCCATCATGTCAATATGGACCAAACTCCCTGAGGAATGCTTCCAGCACCTTGTTGAATCTATGCCACGAAGAATTGAGGCAGTTCTGAAGGCAAAAGGGGGTTCAACCCGTTACTAGCATGGGGTACCTAATAAAGTGGCCGGTGAGTGTACATACAGTGTTAAAGTTAAAGCACAGATTTAAACTTATAGGGCCCTATTTTAACGATCTGAAACGCAAGTGTCAAAGCGCAAAGCGCAATTAACTTTGTGGGCGGATCCCGGCGCTGTTGCTATTTTCCCGGCGGGATAAATGCCTCTTGCGCCTGGCGCAAATCTAAAAGGGGTTGGTCTGAAGTAGCTTCATTATTCATAGGTGTGGTTTGGGCGTAACGGAAATAAACCAATAAGAGCGTCATATCACATTCCCTTTAAGAGCATGATGAACGAGATGCGCTTGTTCCGTGGCGCAATTCTATTTTAACAGCGCATTTACCAGGCGCGCTTCAGCATCGAGTTCACAGCCGAGTAGAACGATGTTCTTGTCAGGGCCGTAAAGATAGAGAAGGGACACTGGGGATGGGACAAACCCACCCAAATTAGCTTCAAGTTAAACATGCATATAATAATTTGGGTAAATGTGTAAGCTTTATGCCTGTTTTTCCCATCATCATGGACACAACAATGATTTCCCTCATGTTTATATATTTTTCCGTATAATAATGTATCATTTGCAAAAAGTAAAATGCATCTGTGTTGATGAGAGAATCATCTACAGTGTATCCGCGTTGTTCACACTCTGTATTATGGCCAAGCATGCACGCTTAAAATAGCATCTGAATATACGCGCAACGCGCCACTGACTTTAGACCAGGTTTTTTCTGGTCATTGGTGCAATTGTCTTCTGGAACTGCAAAATAGCACCAGGGATTGTTTGCGCCGACACACGCCTCCTTTTTGCGCCAACCCGCCCAGGAAGCGCAAAGTTCATTTGTTAGTTTACCAACGTGCGTCTGTGGAGAAAAAAGCCCGCTTTGCGCGAGTGCAAAATAGGAATGATAAATGCGTCAGTGTATAAAGTCATTTGCGCCGGGTGCAAGATAGAGCCCATAGTGTGCGTACGCTAAATCCACATTGACAGTCATATTTATAAAAGCAGTCTTTGAGATGGAAAGGTTCTTAGTTTTCTTGTGACAGAGAGTCGGAGAACTGCAGGAATTTGGAAATCTAAGCAATTCTTGCCACTCGCCATTTTCAACTCAGACAGTGTATCTGCCCAGATTTGGCCCACATTCGGTACATGTGGCTTCCACACGGCCCAGATCTGGGCCGACACCATGTTGCTGTCTGGGGAGTAAAGCATTTGGACATTACAGTAATATAGGTGATCTTTTACAGTTTTTTCCAATTGCTAAGACACAATTTTGCAAACTAGTCTGGTTTTATCAAAATACTTAACACAATTCACAAAATCACACACCCAAACTGCAAATACCTCATATATCCTGCAAAAATGAAGCACTGCAACTGAAACTACACATAGCATTATCAAAATCAAACTTTGCATGAAATGGGACACACTTCATTCATATTACCAGATTTTTTGCCTAAACAAGTAAACACTGTTGGGCATAATAAAAAGCACTCCTATATTTAGTATGCTTTGCTATAATACAAAAATATGTATCAGATTGTTCACATGCACAGAAATATTTGCAGATACACACATGCTGCTGAAACTTCATTTTACAGTAATGTATTTCTTTACTATAGTAAAAAAGTCTGAAAAAAAATTCTTACAAAAAACAGTAAACTGAAAAAGAAACTTCCAGAAAATATGTTACAGTAAAAAAAAGTTTATTATAGTTTATTATTTATAGTTTTATAGTTTTTTATAGTGCTTACATCCTGATTTGAAGTGTTAACAATTAACCATTGAGGTGTTTGTACCTTCGCAGAACAATGAAACAAGACTGGCAACAATCTTCATAGAGCGTGAACTGGCTCAGAGAATCAATAACGCTAGAGGATGCAGTGAAGAGCTTTGCTGCGATGAAGGCCCGCCGTGCGCGCTTCTGAAACGTAAGTTAAGCTTTATTTGCTCTTTAGTCGTTTTTTAAGATGCTGAACCTGCTGATGATATAATGTGCTTGCGGACATTTCATTTGCGTTTTTTTACGCACAGAAAGTGGTGTAAAGAAATTTGCAAACAACAGTAATTTGAGGAGGTGAAATGTGATTATTTGGAAAAGTCCTGTCATGACTGCTGAAAGAAAAATGCCAGCAGGCATTTGACTAAATTGCCTCCTGCATAAACTTTTCTATTGTTGACATTTTGGGCACACGCGACAATTTGCGTTATGTAGGCCTATTGCTTATTGGTCTGTGTGTGTTGTTGCTAGTTTTGCGTTATATGCATATGGCATATTGGTCTTTATGTGTTGTTGCTGGTTTTGCGTTATATATGGCATATTGGTCTTTATGTGTTGTTGCTAGTTTTGCGTTATATGTATATGGCATATTGGTCTTTGTGTGTTGTTGCTGGTATACGTTGCAAATAGAGGGGCGGCACAATTGTTTTCGCCTAGAGCGGCAGAAGTGCACGTGCCGGTCCTGTGCACAGCTCAATGTAAAACACTTCTTCATAAGGCCTTTTTGTTGTACAGTGTTACACTTACTACACACAGTACATACCTGAAACAAGTGTTGTAGAATATTTTAGAATATTGTTTTTATACTCCGAATACACCGTAACAACTTTTCCCACCAAATCAATGTACACAGTGTACAAAATTGCACATACAGTGGTCTACATACCAAACAACAGAAGAATTTACTGCACTAACAGCAGCCTCTTTTTTGTTTCAGTATTTTATACTAAAGCTCTGATTGCTAATTGTACAACTGTGTGACGTGTTTGTCCCATAGACTGTAAAAAATATGGACAAAGCATCTGTGATGTCACCCATAGACTTTCTGAAGAACGCGTTTGAGGCTGTTTATGGGGGTATGGGCAGCGCCATACTGGAAAATACAAAATACAAAAGTTTCAGAAAGGATACAGAGGTGGTATGATGTGGTGTCAGATCAGTTCTCAGCTGTCAATCAAAGTTAACCACCCTTATTTACATACATTTTATATCTAAATTAGGGCTGTCAGTTTAACGCGTTATTAACGGCGTTAACGCAAACCCATTTTAACGGCGTTAATTTTTTTATCGTGCGATTAATGGTCTTTTTGTCACATGCTTTTGCAACAGGACGCGGCATGCGTCCTGATCCATTTCGCCGTCTTGCGCTCATCATCCAGTCAAAGCCGAAACGTGTGTTTGTGGCGTGCCTGTTGTTTTGTTTTCAATCTAGCTAGATCCGCTTGCTCTTTGGTCAAAGAAGCAACAAAACGTCCTCGCGCGGCGCAAGCAATTGAAATGAATGGGTTTCAGAGCGCAGCGCGAGGACGTTTTGTGCCGCACACACTCGTTGGGCTTGCCAGCCGGCCAAATAGTAACGTTACGTTTTGAGTGGATGACGAGCGTGAGACACCGAAATGGATGCCCTGAAGATTCTGAATTGGAAAGTTTACTTTTAAAGAAGTTGCCAAACTGTCCCATTGACAAGACCAAGTGATCTGTGTGTTTTGTCGTTGTGAACTGAGCTATCATCATCGCAGCACGTCCAGTCTGAAACACCACTTGATGATGGCCAAGCACACACACAGCTGATGCGAATTCTCCACCCCCTCGTCAATATTAGGACCTGTCAGTATTTTTTTCACCCTTTTATTGGTAGACAGTGTTACATTGTGTGAGAGATTATTTACATAGTGTGAAATTTAACACTATTCCAATGTTATTTTCAATAATAATAATAAAAAAACATTTGCACTAAACAAGCCAATCCACTTTTCCATGTTGATAAGAGCATTAAAATGAGAAAAAATAATGTAACAAAAAGAAATCAAAAGAAATCAAAAACAGAGATTTTAATATGACCTCTATGGATATTTGCTCCCTTTTGGGACCGGCCTCTAGCGGATTTGAGATGTATTGCAGTTTATCGCACTTCCGGGTAGGCTACATCTTTCAGATTAGAATGTTGCCGCTTGGTTTGTCCATGTGATGCGTCGGTGTGGTTTGTCCATGTGATGAGTCAGTGTGCATATTTGAATTGCAGTGTGTTCCTTATGAAAACAAGAGATTTTCTGCATGCAAATTATGCCAAATGCAGAGAATTTGTGTGTAGTATTTTGAAAAAAAGTGTGTTTTAGAACTGCAATTTGAGTGTAAAGCAGGAATTGTGCTTGTAGTTTAGCAGAATTGGTTCAGGGGGTTGGTGCATGAGTTACATGTTGTGGTCATTGTGTCTCAAGTACCAGTATTTGTAAAGATATTAGAAATGATTGCAATGTTGTAAACATTCTCCATTCATTCTCCTAAAACAGTTGAAATGCAACCGGCTTTGCACAAAAACATGTTTTTCAGAGAATGTCATTAATTCATTAATTTTTGATTAATGTGTGTGCGTCTCCTTTTACTGGGCATTTGTGGTATGTTTCTCTTTAACATAGCATCTAATTTACCCATGCTGATGCAGTTTTAACCCAATAGAGGCCATGCTGACAACAAAAGGTCATGATTCAGCTGTCTAGAGGCAACGTTTTAAGCCCATCTGCAACTTGGAATAGTCCCACTTCAAGTAGAATAACTGAATTATTGCCACTATCTACTATTTATCATTTAAAACAGATTTTCAATAGAAGCTCAAGCAGAGCCCTAAGGCATGTCCCCACTTTCTATTTCAGTGAGTTGCAATGGCCGACAACCTGAATGTGAAACCAGTACCTTTGGGTGAATATTTTAAAATCATGGAGTCATGCCCAGATTGTATATCTTTGGCTCTGTAAGCGATCTATGAATTCTGCAATGCTTTATGAGCATGTGTTATAGACACACAGTAACATCTGTTAAGCTTTCTTGTCCCCTCATTATAAGCATCAGTGCTTGCAATAAACACATTAAGCATATGCTGGCTTCTTTCAAGTCCTGTGGCCCTCTCTGACCCTCTCTGACTCTTTAAACAAGATCAATTTTCTGTTTAATGCTTCATTGACATTGTCTTTGCTGGGATTTCTATCAACTTTGTTGTTGTTTATTTTTATAATTGCTTTAACACATTTCTCAATATTGGCTTCATGATTTCAAGAGACATTTAAAATTGTACGGTGGCGTATTGCATTCACTTTGAAGAAAAAAAAATCTACTCTGTTTTTCTGAATTAACGAGTTCATTTTTCATGAGAATTTTTTTTGCTCTGTTTTTCTGAATTAACGAGTTAATTTTTCATGCATTTTTTTAGTTAATTTTTCATGAGAAAAAAAGTTTTTGTCTCTGTTTTTCTGAATTAACGACTTAATTTTTCATGAGAAATTTTTTTTGCTCTGTTTTTCTGAATTAATGAGTTAATTTTTCATGAGAAAAAAAGTTTTTGCTCTGTTTTTCTGAATTAACGACTTAATTTTTCATAAGAAAAAAGTTTTTGCTCTGTTTTTCTGAATTAACGACTTAATTTTTCATGAGAAAAAAGTTTTTGCTCTGTTTTTCTGAATTAACGACTTAATTTTTCATAAGAAAAATTTTTCATTCAGAAAAACAGAGCAAAAAAAATTTCCATGAAAAATTAACTCGTTAATTCAGAAAAACAGAGCAAAAAAAAATTTCTCATGAAAAATTAACTCGATTAATTCAGAAAAACAGAGCAAAAACTTTTTTTCTCATGAAAAATTAACTCATCAATTTAGAAAAACAGAGCAAAAAAAATTTTCTCATGAAAAATTAACTCGATTAATTCAGAAAAATAGAGCAAAAAATTTTTTTCTCATGAAAAATGAACTCAGTTAATTCAGAAAAACAGAGCAAAAAAAAATTTCTCATAAAAAATTAACTTGTTAATTCAGAAAACAGAGCAAAAAAAAATTTTCTCATGAAAAATGTACTCGTTAATTCAGAAAAACAGAGTAGATTTTTTTTCTTCAAGTGAATGCAATACGCCACCGTAAAATTGTGCCTTTAGATACTAGAATATTACTAACAAGTTGACAGACTTCCATGAAGACTAAAAAACAGTTGGTGTATGATTATTAACTATAATTATTAGTGTGAATTGGTAGGGCAAACTATTGCACATACTTAGAATTAGTAAACATACCCTGAACCGCAAAATTACAATGCTATTGCATGCCATATTCTTTATGCACACATTAAAAATAAAATAAATACTTGCTTCAGAATACTGAATATTGTTTTATACATCAAATCAACACAGTAACTGAACAGTGACTTCCCATTGGTTTTAGCAACATGAAAAACAAAACTATAATTGATTTTTTTAAATATAAATTATATATTTACAGCGACGGCCAGGTGGTGGGGCCATGGCGTACGTCCCGAGGGAGACCATGTGTAATACAGCTGTTTGTTTCGTGTAAAATGTCGGCAAAGTTTCAAAAATCAAAGCACACAATAAATAGATTTAATGGGCCCTATCTTGGACCCGGCTCAATTGACTTTGTACACTGACGCATGTATCATTTGTATTTGCACCTGTGCAAAGTGGGCTGTTTCCCTCCACAGACAAACGCTGGAAAACTAGGGAATGAACTTGCGCTCCCTGGGCGGGTTGGCGCAAAAAAGGACGCATGTTTCAGCACAAACAATCCCTGGTGCTATTCAATCAGAGAAAGGTGGGGTTTAGAGAGACTGAACTCTTTTTTTAAACCGTTTCAGACACTATGAGAAAAGATATGATGCTGCAATGTATATTATGAAAAAATGTAATATTTTTTTTGATCTTGGATGCTTGTAAACCTGTAGGAGACTTCAAAAACAAAATTAGGAACCTTTAAAATGGCATAATAGGGGCATGATATATTTTGTTGTATTTGAACTTTTACTTCTGATGTAGATTCTGTACTCTTGGTAACTCTTAAGACGTGGTATTGGTTCCAGTGTAATATATTTCTTGTGATGTTCCTTGTGAGTGTAAGATAAAAGCTTTTGCTAAATGACTAAATTCAATTTGTATACCTGCAATTTGCCAATGCATTGCACATTGGACATGCCTGTGATTGGTAATAATCTTCAACTACTGCAATTTGTGTGTGTGTGTGTCCTAAATGGTATGATGTAATCAACACTTTTCATGATAAGTGAATAGTAATGTCGATTATTAAAATTAAAATATTTTTATTAATTGTGCAGTCCTAGTTAATTGTCTGGTCGATTTGCTGGCAGGTTATATAATTTATGATTTGAGAGTGGAGAATGGTAATTGTGTGCTACATTCATCGCAGATGCAGATTACATTACTAGGAAGGGGAGCGATTAATTTAACATGTACATTTGCATTATTCGTTCATCAGTGCTGTCATACTGTGAACTTACTTCAGCTCAAAGCCTTACAGCTGTATTGTGACATTAAGAGACAGAAGTTTAGAAAGGCAACAAACAGTGACGTTCATCTTTAAAAGGAGTGCCCTCACAGTATAGCCTGTACTCGCGGCTGCTTCCCAACACAAAAGATAAGTGATTCCAGTGAGTCAACATGTTAATTAGTGTTTTGCTGGTGAATGTTACAGCAGGATGTAATTCTTAATAATGGTGGATGGTGAGTAATGGAAAGGATTTTAGGCTGGGCAAGAAATATGCTGCATATTTTAGTTTAATGTACACAAGCAGAGATGATGTAAAAGCTGATGTTTTATTCACTACACCTCTCTTGTATGATCGGAATAGAATCGGATGTGCTCAAAAATCAGATTTGGACTGACAGTCTGAAAAATATGGAGCCCCCTTGGCCTCAAGATGGTAACTCGTGGCCTCAAGATAGTAACTCGTGGCCTCAAGATAGTAACTCGTGGCCACAAGATAGTAACTCGTGGCCACAAGATAGTAACTCGATGGCCACAAAATAGTAACTCGATGGCCACAAAATCAGTAACTCGTGGCCTCAAGATACTAACTCGTGGCCTCAAGATACTAACTCGTGGCCTCAAGATACTAACTCGTGGCCTCGAGATACTAACTCGTGGCCTCAAGATAGTAACTCGTGGCCTCAAGATAGTAACTCGTGGCCAAAAGATAGTAACTCGATGGCCACAAGATACTAAATCGTGGCCACAAGATACTAACTCGATGGCCTCAAGATAGTAACTCGATGGCCTCAAGATAGTAACTCGATGGCCTCAGATAGTAACTCGATGGCCACAAGATACTAACTCGATCGCCACCAGGTAGTAACTCGATGGCCACAGAATAGTAACTCGGTGGCCTCAGATGAGTAACTCGATCGGCCTCAAGATACTAACTCGATGGCCTCGAGGTGCTAACTCGATCGGCCTCAGGATAGTAACTCGATGGCCTCAAGATGGTAACTCGATGGCCAAAAGATAGTAACTCGATGGCCACAAGATACTAATCGATCGGCCACGAGATACTAACTCGATGGCCTGCAAGATAGTAACTCGATGGCCTCAAGATAGTAACTCGATGGCCGAAAGATAGTAACTCGATGGCCACAAGATACTAAATCGTATGGCCACGAGTACTAACTCGATGGCCTCAAGATGAGTAACTCGATGGCCTCAAGATAGTAACTCATGCGCCACAAGATACTAACTCGATGGCTACAAGATACTAACTCGATGGCCTCGAGATACTAAATCGATGGCCACAAGATACTGAACTTGTGGCCTCAAGATAGTAACTCATGGCCAAAAGATAGTAACTCGATGGCCACAAGATACTAACTCAGTGGCCACAAGATACTAACTAGTGGCCTCAAGATAGTAACTCGTGGCCTCAAGATAGCAACTCGTGGCCACAAGATAGTAGACTCGTGGCCACCAGATAGTAACTCGTGGCCACACAGATCAGTAACTCGATGGCCACAAGATAGTAACTCGTGGCCTCAAGATAGTAACTCGTGGCCACAGGATACTAACTGTGGCCACAAGATACTAACTAGTGGCCTCAAGATAGTAACTTGTGGCCTCAAGATAGCAACTAGTGGCCACAAGATAGTAACTTGTGGCCTCAAGATACTGAACTCTATCTTGAGGCCACGAGTTAGTATCTTGAGGCCACGAGTTAGTATCTTGTGGCCACGAGTTACTATCTTGTGGCCGCAAGTTAGTATCTTGAGGCCACGAATTACTATCTTGAGGCAACGAGTTACTATCTTGTGGCCACGAGCTACTATGCTTTAAAAAAAACCTTTGCTGATAATTTACTCACCTCAATGTCATCCAAGATGTTCATGTCTTTCTTCAGTTGAAAAGAAATTAAGGTTTTTGATGAAAACATTCCAGGATTTTTCTCATATAATAGACTTCAAATGGGAACCAAACGGTTCAATTTTCAAAAGACAGTTTCAGTACAAACTGCAGAGAGTCACAAACGTGCATCACAGAACAGAGCAAGGCGACTATTTGAGCTTATAAAACGTAAACTTTGTTATTTTTTAATTGAATTAGCAATTGTTTCGCTTGATAAGACGCTTATTCATCGTATGGTGTCGTTTAAACCCCTTTGAACAGTTTGCACTGGAACTGTCTTTTGGACCTTGAACCGTTTGGTTCACATTGAAGTTCATTATATGAACAAATCATGGAATGTTTTCATCATAAACCTTAATTTCTTTTCGACTGAAGACAGAAAGACATGAACATCTTGGATGACATGGGGGTGAGTAAATTATCAGCAAAAGTTTTTTCAAAAGGGAACTACGCCTTTAAGTGTGTTTGCGTAAGGAGACGTGTTTGCGTAATGTGCCAAACCCATCCTCGGTTGGTCACCAAAACATTACAGGACCCAACTAGAGACTCAATGATTTTCCTACAAAAAGTGATCCACATGTTAGTAAGATTGCAGTGGGTCTAAAGAGTAAAATAAATCCCCGTCTAAAAGCAAGATTATAATGTCTGCGGAGGTATTGTGTGATACACAGCTATATTTCATAAAGCAGCAAAAAAGGAATAATGAAATGTTTATCTCAGGGTCCAATTGATTGTAACGCTTAATATAAATTGCTGGCAGCAGCTGGGAACAACGCTGTCTCCTTTAAGCAGCACACATGATGTAGAAGAATATCCACCAACCTCTGGCAGAGCATCTTTCCAAGCGGAATAGAGAGATTAGAGGTTATGCAGCCTCTTTTTATAAATATAACAGGATTTAAGGATTTTTGTCTGGCACAATATATAAATAATCTTAGGCTATCCTAACCACACAGATCTTTATTAAAGCTCAATACCTTATTCTGGACATTAGGTTTGAGGTCAAAGTACCAATAATTAGACAGTTAAACAGTTATTACATGCTATGTCCACATTTCAACGTTCAGGCAATTCAAAAAGGCTAAAAAAGCCACAACACAATATATAGTATTCATATTGTGTTGTATTTTGGAAGTAAAAGGGGTTATGAATGCAGTTCCATGTTAACTATGAAATTGAGTAAAGATTTGATCTTTATTCTAAAGTAAGCAGGGAAGATCATTACTGTTCTTTGTAGAGTCTCAACAGTTCTTTAAAACATAACCCTAACATAATCATTCAAACCATTATATCAAAACCAACCAGAAACACGGACAGTTTATTGGTTTAGGCTGTGTTCATCAATAACTGTACAATCATAACAGCAAAGAGACATGTATACATACTAGACATGCGTGACTCTACTGCTTCATTCAGCCATCACTATTAGCCCAACAAGTATGCTGTTTTGTAACCTATTGATTAATTTGGTTGTGTTCCAAAGGCCTAGTCAAGATGACTAAAGCAACTTACAGTGCAAAATCCAACGAAACAGACAATTAACAGTTAGATACGCAATGACTTTCCAGACAACAAATGCTTCCCAAAATACATTAGCATGATGGACTGTGCATTTGTCAAAAGAATGAGGGTTTCATCTGGAACAAACAGACTAGATGTGGGCGGCAGGGGGAAATGAAGAATGAGACGCTGTAAAGTGCTGAGGGTGGGTTGAGATGTGAGTGATGGATATTTGCACAGATCACATCAACACTGGCAGATGAGAGTGAAACATTTCCTTCAGCAAAAGCTCTCACACAGGGAGCCGTTGGCCCAGGGCCGTGCACTGACATTTTGAGGGGCAGTGGCTTAAACCAAAAAAGGGGGCACAATAAGGAGACTGAGCCAGTATCATCTTAATATAGAGAATTAATTACAACTCTTTTATAATCACGGGCAATAAGATTACAATTAGGAATTAGTGCTAAATCAATTTATGTTGTTATAATTACTCTTCAAATTAAATAATTAAATATCAGTCTTTCTTATCACACTCATTGATGTATTTCCTGTCCGCCAGTTTAACTGTCTGATTTGGCTGATGCTCAGTGAGCTCTCCTCTCACTCTCTGAGCTGCCTAATCTTAAATGGAAGTATTAGACATTTAGTTTAAATATTATCCAGTTACAGTACAAATTGAAATGATATACAGTACAGTAGGTTACAACAATTCTGAAGTCACACCTGGGTAAAATTTGCATTTGACTTAAAGGGATACTTGCCCTCTGGAAAGATGGATGTGCATTTAAAATGGAATAATTTATGTAGAAGAAATGTGAAATTATTTTTGAATTTGGAGCTTTCTAGACTCAGAAAAGCCAGAAAATTATGTGGATGAAAGACAACAACTCCCAGAATGCACTTGCTTCGCTGCCCTAGGAGGCCATGCCAACCGGTAACAGAGCGCAGTAGAGTAGAATGTGTTTCGAGATCGCTCAAAATGTCCGGGATTTGGTTTTTGCATTCTACAGTCGCATTCATCATGTTTACTGTGGCGAGCAGGACGAATGAGGGCCGCGGGAGAACGGCATGAGACATGTTTACTGTGGCGAGCGGTAAGAGTGAGGGCCGTGGGAGAACGGCGTGAGTCATGTTTACTGTAGTGAGCGGGACGAGTGCGGGCCGCGGGAGAACGGCACAAGTCATGTTTACTGTGGTGAGCGGGACGAGTGAGGGCTGCAGGAGAACGGCGCGAGTCATGTTTACTGTAGTGAGCGGGACGAGTGAGGGCCGCGGGAGAACGGCACAAGTCATGTTTACTGTGGCTGAGCGGTAAGAGTGAGGGCCGCGGGAGAACGGCGTGAGTCATGTTTACTGTGGCGAGTGGGACGAGTGAGGGCCGTGGGAGAACGGCGTGAGACATGTTTACTGTGGCGAGCGGGACGAGTGAGGGCCGCGGGAGATCGGCGCGAGTCATGTTTACTGTGGCGAGCGGGACGAGTGAGGGCCGTGGGAGAACGGCGCGAGTCATGTTTACTGTGGCGAGCGGGACAAGTGAGGGCCGCGGGAGAACGGCGCGAGTCATGTGTACTGTGGCGAGCGGGACGAGTGAGGGCCGCGGAGAACGGCGTCGAGTCATGTCTCACTGTGGCGAGCAGGGACGAGTGAGGGCCGCTGGGAGAACGGCGCTGAGTCATGTCTCACTGTGGCGAGCGGGACCAGTGAGGGCCGCGGGGGAACGGCGCGAGTCATGTTTACTGTGGCGAGCGAGATCGAGTGAGGGCGCGGAGAACGGCGCGAGTCATGTCTCACTGTGGCGAGCGGGACGAGTGAGGGCCGCCGGAGAACGGCGTGAGTCATGTTCACTGTGGCGAGCGGGACGAGTGAGGGCCGCCGGGAGAACGGCGCGAGTCATGTTCACTGTGGCGAGCGGGACGAGTGAGGGCCGCGGAGAACGGCGTCAGTCATGTTCACTGTGGCGAGCGGACGAGTGAGGGCCGCGGAGAACGGCGCGAGTCATGTTTACTGGTGGCGAGCGGGATGAGTGAGGGCCGCGGGAGAACGGCGCGAGTCATGTTCACTGTGGCGAGCGGGACGAGTGAGGGCCGCGGGAGAACGGCGCGAGTCATGTTTACTGTGGCGAGCGGGACGAGTGAGGGCCGCGGGAGAACGGCGTGAGTCATGTTTACTGTGGCGAGCGGGACGAAGTGAGGGCCGCGGAGAACGGCGCGAGTCATGTTCACTGTGGCGAGCGGGACGAGTGAGGGCCGCGGGAGAACGGCGTGAGTCATGTTTACTGTGGCGAGCGGGACGAGTGAGGGCCGCGGGAGAACGGCGCGAGTCATGTTTACTGTGGCGAGCGGGACGAGTGAGGGCCGCGGGAGAACGGCGCGAGTCATGTTTACTGTGGCGAGCGGGACGAGTGAGGGCCGCGGGAGAACGGCGCGAGTCATGTTTACTGTGGCGAGCGGGACGAGTGAGGGCCGCGGGAGAACGGCGTCGAGTCATGTTTACTGTGGCGAGCGGGACGAGTGAGGGCCGCGGGAGAACGGCGCGAGTCATGTTCACTGTGGCGAGCGGGACGAGTGAGGGCCGCGGGAGAACGGCGCGAGTCATGTTTACTGTGGCGAGCGGGCACGAGTGAGGGCCGCGGAGAACGGCGCGAGTCATGTTTACTGTGGCGAGCGGGACGAGTGAGGGCCGCTGGGAGAACGGCGCGAGTCATGTTTCACTGTGGCGAGCGGGACGAGTGAGGGCCGCGGGAGAACGGCGCGAGTCATGTTTACTGTGGCGAGCGGGACGAGTGAGGGCCGCGGGAGAACGGCGCGAGTCATGTTTACTGTGGCGAGCGGGACGAGTGAGGGCCGCGGGAGAACGGCGTGAGTCATGTTTACTGGTGGCGAGCGGGACGAGTGAGGGCCGCGGGAGAACGGCGTCGAGTCATGTTTACTGTGGCGAGCGGGACGAGTGAGGGCCGCGGGAGAACGGCGCGAGTCATGTTTACTGTGGCGAGCGGGACGAGTGAGGGCCGCGGGAGAACGGCGCGAGTCATGTTTACTGTGGCGAGCAGGACGAGTGAGGGCCGCGGGAGAACGGCGCGAGTCATGTTTACTGTGGCGAGCAGGACGAGTGAGGGCCGCGGGAGAACGGCGCGAGTCATGTTTACTGTGGCGAGCGGGACGAGTGAGGGCCGCGGGAGACGGCGCGAGTCATGTTCACTGTGGCGAGCGGGACGAGCTGAGGGCCGCGGGAGAACGGCGTGAGTCATGTTCTACTGTGGCGAGCGGGACGAGTGAGGGCCGCGGGAGACGGCGCTAGTCATGTTCATTGTGGTCGAGCGGGACGAGCTGAGGGCCGCGGGAGACGGCGCGGTGAGTCATGTCCACTGTGGCGAGCAGAACGAGTGAGGGCCGTGGGGAGAACGGCGCTAGTCATGTTCACTGTGGGCGAGCAGGGATCGAGTGAGGGCTGCGGGAGACGGCGCGAGTCATGTTCACTGTGGCGAGCGGGACGAGTGAGGGCCGCGGGAGAACGGCGTCAGTCATGTTCACTGTGGCGAGCAGGACGAGTGAGGGCCGCGGGAGACGGCGCTAGTCATGTTTACTTTGGCGAGCAGGACGAGTGAGGGCCGCGGGAGAATGGCGCGAGTCATGTCTCACTGTGGCGAGCGGGACGAGTGAGGGCCGTGGGAGAACGGCGCTAGTCATGTTTACTGTGGCGAGCAGAACGAGTGAGGGCCGCGGGAGAACGGCGTGAGTCATGTTTACTGTGGCGAGCAGGACGAGTGAGGGCCGCGGGAGAACGGCGTCGAGTCATGTTCACTGTGGCGAGCGGGACGAGTGAGGGCCGCGGGAGAACGGCGCCAGTCATGTTTACTGTGGCGAGCAGGACGAGTGAGGGCCGTGGGAGAACGGCGCGAGTCATGTTTACTGTGGCGAGCGGGACGAGTGAGGGCCGCGGGAGAACGGCGCGAGTCATGTTTACTGTGGCGAGCGGGACGAGTGAGGGCCGCGGGAGAACGGCGTGAGTCATGTTTACTGTGGCGAGCGGGACGAGTGAGGGCCGCGGGAGAACGGCGCGAGTCATGTTTCACTGTGGCGAGCGGGACGAGTGAGGGCCGCTGGGAGAACGGCGCTGAGTCATGTTTACTGTGGCGAGCGGGACGAGCGAGGGCCGCGGGAGAACGGCGTCGAGTCATGTTTACTGTGGCGAGCGGCACGAGTGAGGGCCGCGGGAGAACGGCGTGAGTCATGTTTACTGTGGCGAGCGGGACGAGTGAGGGCCGTGGGAGAACGGCGCGAGTCATGTTTACTGTGGCGAGCGGGACGAGTGAGGGCCGCGGGAGAACGGCGTGAGTCATGTTTACTGTGGCGAGCGGGACGAGTGAGGGCCGCGGGAGAACGGCGCGAGTCATGTTTACTGTGGCGAGCGGGACGAGTGAGGGCCGTGGGAGAACGGCGCGAGTCATGTTTACTGTGGCGAGCGGGACGAGTGAGGGCCGTGGGAGAACGGCGTGAGTCATGTTCTACTGTGGCGAGCGGGACGAGTGAGGGCCGCGGGAGAACGGCGTGAGTCATGTTCACTGTGGCGAGCGGGACGAGTGAGGGCCGTGGGAGAACGGCACGAGTCATGTTTACTGTGGCGAGCGGGACGAGTGAGGGCCGTGGGAGAACGGCGCGAGTCATGTTTACTGTGGCGAGCGGGACGAGTGAGGGCCGTGGGAGAACGGCGCGAGTCATGTTTACTATGGCGAGCAGGACAAGTGAGGGCCGCGGGAAAATGGCACGAGTCATGTTTACTGTTACTGTTTTTTTTTTTAAAGTGAACTACTCCTTTAAGGGGTTGGGTGTCAAAGTTGGACAAAGTTTTGCTTAGGGCCCCTAGAAGTCTAAGTGGTAATGTACACATAAGCACTGGTCTGGTTATATAAATACTAGCAAAACAATGTATTTATTTTATTTATTTACTAATGTCTCTTAGTTCTCATTTGAGGCTCATCCCTGTAGATTGTCAAAGGGGCTGTGCACTTCAGAGGTCTTCAAATCCTGGTGGACTGCTAACATGGCTTGACTGTCGATGTGACATTTCTAGGAACTCTGATTTTATTCAACTTTAGTTGGGAGGCAAACATTCACTCGGTTGCATAAGGTGCTCAGCAGAATATAAACGTCTGGAAGTCAACATCATTCAAAATTCTCTCCTAATACACATTTCTAACCTTATTGAGCATGATTTATTCCAAACATTGTTTTGCCAATTTTTCTTCAAAATATAATAACTTCCACCTCCACTGGCTTTCTTGTTCAGTGACATAGGGCTGCTTTTCAGCTTTTCTATACAATAAACTATCTGATGGATGAAATCAATGCTTAATTGAATCAATGTTCTGTTGCACTCAGAAATAAGTCAATTAAACAGCTAAAATGGATGTCATGTTTGACGGTCCATTGCAAATATACCGCGGTGCAGCTCCTCTAAAGGAACAAAAGGTAAACTATACACTGGAAAAAATCAAGCAAGAACTTGACAAATCAAGCGAAGACATCGACTGACACTGACTGAAACCTGGGGCTATTTATACACAGGGGAGCTAACAAGAGAACAGGGAATCAAGACACACCTGGGGCTGGGTTGTCAATGGGTTGTCAATGAACAAAAGAACTACAAACTGACTATGAAATGGAGAACAGAAAGGAACTTAAGAAGTTCATAAGACAGGTGACATATAACACTCAGAAATTAAAGGCCTGTTCACACCAAGAACAATCACGATATTGGTGTCCACACCAACAATACCATTCTGTTTATTCTAAGCATGTGCTGCAGTTTTGTCGTCTGTCACTTTAATACTCAAGCTCCAATGATATTGTTTCTCTGGATTATTATCGTTATAGTTATGCTGTGGACTCTATTCTTTTATATTTATACCAATGTTTATGGTGTGAACAGGCCTTAAGGAGGCAAGAACAAACCATTAAAACAAAAACAATGAGGCACAAAAACAGGTTCTTCCTTCGGGCAGTGGTTTTCATCAATAACTGCCCAATAATAACAGGAAAAGTGGACATGAAAATATTATTGCTGCCATTCAATCTATCCCCAACCCTACACGAATCACCATACTAACGTTCTCATATGATTCTGACATCTATGGTTTACATACGCAGGTACCCTCTTAGGCAGCATGTTAGCCATCATGGAATAAGTCATAAATCACCGATTTGATTTGAAACTCTCCACAAAAGCAGTGAGCAGCATATGAGAGATTTAATTAACACACATATAGCAGTTGTTCTAGCAGTCTGGCAATGTGGATTTTGTAACATTAGGTGAAAGAGTTCTTTATTAATAGATTGAACTATTTGTATCAATATTTTTCAGTATAAATATGTATTTAACATCAACATTTTTACTGAGCTCGTTTTGAATGATACATGTAATGTTTATCCCGGTGTGATGACTCTGATCTTAAACCAGATGGAACTGCATAATATTCATATCTGACTTCTGACCTATAATGCCGCCTGAATCAAAATCATACACTGTTCGTTCATTGGCCAGAGGAGAACTGGCCCTTGACTGAGCCTGGGTTCTCCCAAGTTTTTTTTTTTTTTTTTTTTTTTTGTTTTTTCATTCTGCCCAGATGGATTCCCCCACATTTTGGGGACATTCAATTTAATATTCAACAATAATATTGATCTGCCTGCATTGACACTATTATACAAGAACTGAACTGAGCTGGGCGATGAGATCACGTTTTACTAAAGAATGGCTATATATAAATATATAAACTAAATCAAAAACATTTTTATAAACAAAAATTAAACATCACAGGACTTACTTAAGCTGGACTGTGACGCTATTTTCTTCTGGAAACCAACTTTTTTTGGATTATTTTCCTGTTATCTCTACTTTGAAACAATCTGTATTGTAAAAAGTGCTATATAAAAAAATGTGACTTGACTGTCTTGAAACGATAGCAACTGACTGGCTACTAATGTTAAACACAAACAGCGTTGGCAAGTTTACGTTCTTGATCAAATCGAAAATAAAGCCATAAAGCATATATACATGAAAAATACATTTACAACATTAGTACTTATACAAAATTCAGGTCCATATTGTTTGTACGCGTTTGTCTTAGACACAAAATAGCCTAACTAGTAGCCCATAAAGCCTACAAAGCCAGCGCTGGCATTTAAAAAAAAAAAAAATAAAACACAATGCTACGTCGGGAATTATACATGCAAATGCATTTAAAATGATTAAGTCTTAGCCTACTTACAGGTTGTGGCCCAACAACTGCTGCCTCTGGTTTTAAAGTTGGAACTGCTTAATGTTTTAGTAACAGTTTCTTGTTGAATCCGGTGATGAACTCGTGGAGATTCTGGAAGCTGTCTTCCGTAAATGCACAGCACAGAGAGCTAGATTACGATCGTCACTTTCAGGAATATAATCAAACATAAATTGTATTCATTGTTGTCGAAGTAGCGTCTGTGGGAAGCCCGAAACACAGAAGACCTGACAGCTGCGTGAACACAACTCACTCTACGAGGACTGCATGAAAATGGCACATGCCCTTTCCTGCATATTCTGGAGGGAGTGGTTGATGCAAATGTGTAGGTTAGTGACGTACCATAACCCAGCTGTAGTCCCAATCGAGTCGTTTTTGTAGGCAATTATACTTCCTGATTTTTAAAAGACGATATCTCTGCTTACACTGAACTTTCAGCGCTGCAACTTTGCAGATACTGTTCATGCACCAACAGCAACATTACACACAATTTAAAATGAAAAAAGTGAAATCTCAGTCAACCCCCCCTTTAACATCAGTTAGGTGACGGGATAGGTTTAGGTCTGGGGTAGGGTTAGGATTAGATAACGTCATCTAACCGAGTACCTGGGTACCCTAAAACGGCGGATGTTGACGTATCAAAAGCGTCAGTTGTATGACATCTTGGGATGAGACTGCGCTGCTATTTTACAGTACAGTACTTACTATAGTAATAACTATAAATTAAGCATAATTACACTTAAACCTAACCCTTATTACACAGTGAGTATAAGTAACAGTCACCAACTGGAGTGCCCTTGGGAGCCACCAGAGGGCACGCCACATCAGAATATTGTCATTCCCTAACATTTCCCATAATACACTGCCCCGGACTCATCATCACTGACTACATTCACCTGTGTCTCAATACCTTGTCAGTCTCAGCTTATGTACACTATGTACACTCAGCTTATGTACACCATGTACACTAATTCATTCCCTGCAAAGTCTTGTATGTGTCTCACTGCATTTCTAATTGTGTTTGTATCCTGTTTCTCCCATCTCCTGGTTTTCTTGATTCTCTACATGTCCCCTTGGATTTCTCTCTTCTCCTCAGCCCTTATCTGGTCTTGGTTGAATTGTTTGTTTGTGTATGACCCACGCTGGATTTGGATTACAATTGTGGAGAACCCTCAGTTGCAGTTCTACTTTGAATTACACCCAGTGCGAGACCCCTTTCAAAAAACAAATCAAAAACAAAAAAAACAACAACCCAACAATAAAATCACATACCGTTCATTTGAAACACAGTTAATAGAATCCAGTTATTTTGCTAGATTAATCTAACTTTCAGGGAGGCACCATTAGCGCATTGGTTACTGCCTTTAACTCTATGCATGGCACGCTTTTTGCTATGACTTGTTAAACTATACTTTGTCATGAAATTGAGTTTTTAAAAGTGAAAGGGTCAGAGAGATACTTGTGTAGTAACACAATACTTAGGCTATCTCTTAAATAATTTCGAACAGCTCTCATATTAACAACTAAACTGTTTTAGACCTAAACTAGCTTTTGTAGGCCTATGGTCACTGACAATCAGAGATTATAGAAAATAGAAAATTTTACTTTGCATATTACAGGCTACTATAACAACACATAATTATTGTTGATTTTAGTTGATAATTATAAAAATTATTTTCATTTCATGAATACATGTGAACAAAATGATCACGGTTATACACAGAATCTTGTTCAAAAAGCCTAATACACAATGAAATCAATTCACCAAGTTAATAACATAAAATATTTATTTTAAAGGAGTGTCTTTTATGTTATCTACTAATATGCACATGTTCAAATAAACTTTTGACAAAAAAAAGGTTTTATAAAAGATAAACCTCACATATTTCAGCATTTAAATCATCTTTATAAAAGAATTCCATCTCAATAAAGATATGTTCCTGACATTTATAATGCACAGTGGCTTATCTTTTCTTATTAATAGTAAAATTCAGTCCGATTTCCCATGGCTGTCGTAGCTATACAACCATGGACTGCGCTCTTTCACAACGATAAAGAAGTTTTATTAGATAATGTATTTCCACCACAGAAAAACGCTTGCTGTAGCTCTGCTAAAAGATTTATTTACGGAGAAGAGAAAAACACCCACATGTTTGGGTGCACGTGCACTCCCATACTGAAAAGTTTACAATTTTTCATCTTGCTGCTCCCGGAAAAATTGAGGGCGTCGTTTAAATAATGAGTGCGCTTTCCGTGCGCCTGGACATTTGAAATAACGACCTTGAGCGCTGCAAAAGAAGCAATACGTGAACTAATAAGGAGACCCCGCTTGAAAGAGACATCTAAGAGGTCATCATCATATTATAAGAATATCCTGCAAGTTTCAGAACTGACGTCCTTGTTAGTCCAATAAAAGCTTTTATTGACACCAGCCTCAACAAACGAACTCATTTTGAAAAGTGGGGAACTATGACGTCAAAGAAGTTAAAACACCACCCCCGCAGAAGAAGATCAACGCCTACTTCAACACAGCCGGTTTAGCCCCGCCCACCGATTCGCACACTACGCGCATAGCTAAGTAGCCTAACATACATGCCTACTCTCGTGATGACAAACCGGATCGAGCTACCAACAATACAGAATATTGTGCAGTGCCTGGTTGTGGAAGAAGAGAGTCGCTGCATAAGCCTTCCTCTGGATTCCAATTGGACTGCATGGATAAACTTTACTTTTAATGACGTTCCAGCTGATGAGAGTAAAACATTGTCGTTTGTTCGCTTCATTTCACTGAGGATTGTTTTGTAAACAAGACTGGATTTGCAGACCGATTAAGTGTAAAGAACGGTGCTGTGCCGTCTATATTGGATCTGACAGGAATTGTACAACACACGGACTCTGGGTTGAACATGTATGGCCGAATCCAGTTGCCATTTGACAACATTGGACGTTTTTCCCCACGTGCACCGACGGGTGAGTTAAACTCATTATAATATGCAAAACTGTTATCCACTAACAGAAGTGGGCGTTTATTTCCAAGTCTTCAGTACAACACACCCATAAAAACAGACCGTTTTTCAGGTAGGCTCACAACTTGGGTACAAAATAGCCTATTACTTATTCATTTTGATGTTTTTGAATGCAAAAACCAAGCGAACGTCATAAGTTGACCTCAGACAACAATATAATAAAATTTAAAAAGCCAGTTCATGACCCCTTTAACATCGCATCAGTGCACGGCACCTTCTGAGCAAGCAGGGGTGCCATTGCCAATAACTGAATCGAAATAATAAAAAAATAAAAAACCTTCACTGCACAGAGGATTTTTTTTAACTGCTCGTGCCGCCCCCCATGTGATCTTTTAAAGTCATTTTTATTTTTGCAGTCAATAATTTTACCCCTTAAAACTCATCTTTAAACACCAAAATGACATAATTAAACGTTTCCTTGAAAAACAATTTCTTCATGCCTTAAAATAGCTTTAATGAAACTCTACTCCACCCTTGTCTCATTTAGTACACGCGGTTCTATGAATATGCAAATGGCCCCGCCTCCACTCACTACAGCAGCTCAGAGATCCACTCGTTGACGATGACACATTGATCTGTTTGGTTGATCTGACTGTCTTTAGTTCACTGCAGTTTTAAGGAGAAAATACTCAGCAATGGTGTTAATAAATTTGCACGAGGTTTGTCTTAAAGCATGTTAAAAACAACACATAGACATATAAATAAACCTTGATTTTCACCACAGCGGAGCAAACACTATGTACGTGATAGATCTACTCAAGCATCACTGCACATGAACAGTGGATTTGTCACACTGTATATACACACCTGTTATATAAGCATCTCCTTTGCATCTAATAAGTTATATCACAACAGAACGGTTCTCTTTTGGCTAGAGTCCTGGCCTGGTACAGGCAGCCTTACCGACTGTCTGACTTAATGTTGCACCAAGGCTGATGGATGTTCTTTTCAGCTGCCTTATCTAGCCGTGTGTTTTCTGCCCGTGTGTTGAGAATACCAAGTGCCTGGGCCGCCAGAGTGCAATTATCTGGGAGGCTGAGCAGGCTGGCTTGCAGGGGTTTCAGACTCTTACAGTATGTACACACGCACACACACATACCCACACACACACACGCTGACTCATACACGCTGAATGTGAGGCGCAAGGCACTCTAACCCAGCCCCATGAAAGAAGCAACGTCCCCAGCATTTCATTACCGCTTTTATCTAAGCAAACAGAAGTGTGGGGAAATCAAAATCACTTGATGCTTTGCAAAAAGCTGTGGAGAGCCCGAGATGCCCGAGCTGAAGTTTGAGAGCTCAACACTGATGATCAGTCTATCAGTCAGCATGTCTAAATTGTGCTCGACTGCTAATATTAGTTGCAGGAAATAAAAAGCATTAGAGTGTATGTTCAACATAAAAGCATTAGAGTGTATGTTTAAATGTTGTTTTTGTTGAATTATATCTCTTCACAAGGTATTCGCCATATGAATCTGGCGAATAGAAGGTTGCCACTAACACATAAACTCCAACTTCAAAAGAAAGTCCAACTTCAATATTTCACTTTAGAATTTTTTTCAGTTAAAGGGATATACATTAATATATTGTCATCATTTATTTACCCTCATGACATTCATTTACCTGTATGACTTTCTTTCTTTTGCAAAAAGGTGTCCTTGTTACACGTGACATGTATTGACTATAGTAATATGTACACATTTTGCATATTTACAACTAACCCTAACCCCACAGTAATTTTTTTTCATTAACATTACAGACAGCTTAGAGGGGTCCTTAACAACACTGAACCAGACTGACTTTCATTGTGGACAAAAAATACTTTTCACAATATGAACAACATGATAGTGAGTAAAAATGACTTCGATGATGATTAACATGACGAGCAATTTTCTAGCAATGAATAAATGAGAACACCTTGCATTATTTTGCATTATAGCATCGACTTAGTAGATGTTAAAATCAGGGCTGTTGCTTAAAATCATCAATTAAGAAATTAAGGTTTTTGATGAAAACATTCCAGCATTTTTCTCCATATAATGCACTTTACTTGCACTTTACAGTACAAACTGCAAACTGTTCAAAGGGCTTTAAACGACTCCAGACGAATAAGGGTCTTATCAAGCGAAACGATCGCTCAATTTTTTTTAAAAAAAGAACAAAGTTTAACCCTCAGGTGCTCTTCGTTTCGGAGTCACACTTGTTATCTTCCCGGTCAAAAGTTACCGGACACCTAAAAATGAAATTTTCTCCATCCCAGTAAAACCAATGCAATTTATTTTTGTTCAATAATATTTATTCTTTTTAATTTAGTATTTTGAGACAATTTGATTGAATTTATTCATATTTATGCAATATTTATGGTCTATTTTTGCCATGGAAAAATATATATTTTTTTCTAAATATATATTATTTTGTTTTCAAAAAATTATTAATGCAGTATTTTAGTATAATATAGAGTCTAGGCCTTCAGAAAAAAAATAATTTTTGAAGAAAATTAGCACCATCTGGTTACAGTATAGAGAAAAAGCGTAGAATCATGGTGTAACCACTAGCCCTCCAAGTGCTCTTCGTTTCGGAGTCACACTTGTTGTATTCCGGTCAAAAGTGACCGGACACCTAAAAATGAAACTTTCTCCATCCCAGTAAAACCAATGCAATTTATTTTTGTTCAATAATATTTTTTCTTTTAAATTTTGTATTTTGAGCCAATTTGATGTTACTTATTAATATTTATGCAATATTTATGGTCCATTTTTGCCATAGAAAATAATACAAAAAAATGTTTTTACCACTTAAATTGCTTGAATCATGACCTCAATGATTTTTTTTGTGTTCACATACCTATTGCCACCAAATCACCAAGTTTCGGTAATTTTCGGATGAACCTGTGATTTTTAAATATTCAAAACAGATATCTTTAATCACAATTTATTGGTGTTTTTGTGTATAAAAGTGTGTGTGTGTGTTTGCGTGTTTGTGTGTGTGGGTGGGTGGGTATGTTTTGCACTCTTGACGTTTTAGAGTGTCACCCCTTTAATGCTGAGCACTTTTTTTCTGCATCGTGGCCGATTTGTAGATTGTACACACAAAGATTCTCAAAGTTTTTGTGTTTTTGTCAATTTCCCATTCATTTCCTATGGTCGGTCATTTTTGACCGAAGAGCACAAGTGTGACTATTTTTTTTACGACCACTTAGCCTGCTCGGATCATGACCTCCATTTTTTTGTGTGTTCACATACCCAATGCCATAAAAGTCACCAGGTTTCGTAACATTCCGATGAAGCTGTGATTTTTAAAATTTCAAAACAGAAAATTTTTCGGTCAGAAATGACCGAAGAGCACCTGAGGGTTAAGTTTTATAAGTTTTATGCTCTGTTCTGTGATGCGCGTTCGTGACTGTCCTGTTCGAACTCGTTCACACAATCTTTTCGTGTCATTTGGTTCATTCAATGAACGAAATGAACGAATTGACTCGTAAAAAGATTAGTTAATTTTGATGAACGAGTTCGAACAGGAGACTCACGAACGCTCATCACAGAACAGAGCAAGGCGAGCATCGACCAAGCACGATTGACTGATAATTTCGCTTGATAAGACCCATCGTCTGGAATCGTTTAAAGCTCTTTGAACAGTTTGCCGTTTATTCAAAGTGTCTTTTTGATCTTGAACCATTTGATTACCAGTAAAGTGCAAATATGGAGAAAAATGCTGGAATGTAATTTTATAATCTCTTAATTACTTTTCGACTGAAGAAAGAAAGACATGGATATCTTCGATGACATGGGGTGAGTAAATTATCAGCAAAATGTTTTAAAAGTGAGCTACTCCTATAACATTGATCTGTTTTTACTTAAAAAACATAATGCTCATGGTGCGTGACATTGAAAAAAAACAATAAGACATGATGCAACAGCCAACGATATATGTCTGTATGTGTACAAAGACCAATCATTTAGAGACCGCACAGACAGAACACAAGAACACAAGTCAATCTTTGACAGATTAACAAACTTTGTTGCAAAAAGACTGCTGTGGACTCTTGACCAGTAAGGCCGTTTTTGTGCCACAATAATGTAATGTATACATTTTAGTCATTATACTTATCCTGCCAAGTACAGGATGCACCGATGCATCGGCTGAACATCGGTAACGGCCGATATTTGCCTTTTTAACAGCCATCGGCCATCGGGAAATAAAAATGACATTCGCCGATGTTTATGTGTCATGAACGCTGTGCTCAGGAGAAACTTTTCCCCTCTTTTAATTTGGGCGGGGGAGATACCGAGACGGAAGAGGGAGTCGGGACCCGCTTTTGAATGTTATTTTTCAGAAAATAACTTGTCATAAATAGGGATGGGTACCGAAACCCGGTATTAAACGGGCCCGGTGCTGAATTTTGAAAGACCGCTGTATCGATAAGCTCGGACGCGGTTCTGCTGTCGGTACTGGAGAAATTAAGAAAATACACGTAGGCTACTATTTATTATTCCTAAGACGTTATCTTGAACATGTTTATCTCGCCAGCCATTTCTATATATAAACTAAATTTTAATTAAACCATTTATCTGTGACAGGGCTCCAGACTAACTTTTTTCACCTCCGTCCTGAAACCGTCCTGAAAAACAATTTGAACCGTCCTAAAGTGAATGTCAACCGTCCCAAAATAAAAATGTTGTTTCTTATCATCTATAGTTGTTAGTCACATAATAAAAACAACATTAAAGTGTTTATGATGTATATTATTATATTTATTTAGCTTCATTCAGAGTAGTTATCTGTAAATAGATAAAACACAGATTTAATAAAAATTAATCTATTAACATATATTAACCTGTTAATTTGATCGATTTTAAAATTTGAACATGCAATACAGATACAGATTTAACTACTGTGACTTAAATATCTTAAAATTAAATAAAACCACTTTTCCTAGAGTAGAACAGTCTTCTTTTCAATGAATGATATTTGCATTTTTAACTACTTGTTATTTGTATGAATTAAATAGCCTATAATGAATCCTTATTAAAGCTATTAACGAGCAGTGAATGCTTTTCTCTTTTCTTTTGTTGCTTGAATATTAAGGACCCAGACCGCATTACTGTCACTTTAAGACATTGAATCATGTCCAATGACATGCGGATACAAATGCACTGATGCACATATACACTCACAAATGTTTAAGACATACATGGCATAGTTTACATGAATGCTCTCCAAAAACGGACATTTAGACGTAATGTTGTGAGTATTATTTTGTCCATTCAGACACGAAAGAGAGCTCAATTCAGTACTCGCGAGGGACGCGCGCTGTTGTTGTCTATGGTTTCAAGCTTCGGTCGCGTGTATGCGCACAGAAAACCGCACCGAATATAGTTTTTTTGCGTCGTCACTGTAAATCAGACTTTTGAGTGAGTTTTACTCATTTTCCCAGATGTTTACTTTTTTAACGTTTTACGAGACATGCAGTGCATGCCAACTCGCGTGCCGCTGGGTAGATCAGCACGTTACAGTAGGCTACAAATGTGCGCATTTACCTCAAACGCAGGACATCAGTTCTGACTAGATCTCTACCCAAATCGTCACTATCTAACATTTTTGTCTAGTTTTTATTCATTAAATATATCTGTTGTTTAACCAGCGCAACACATTTGCGATGTCATGAAGCCATTTGATGTACCGCATAACGAGTCTCCGCGAGTAGCCAGCCAGTGATAGTAACTATAGTAAAATCATGAGAAGACGCGCTCCGTTGTAGTCAGCGCTTGGTCGGTTAATTTTGGCATTTTCTAAGACTAAGTAAATTGGCCTAATAGGCTAGTAATAAATGAACACGCATACAAAAAGTCTTTCGTCCTGTAGGCGTCCTGGAGAATATTTCTGTTCGTCCTAAACACATTTTCTATCGTCCCCAGGACGATAGGACGCCGTTAGTCTCGAGCCCTGATCTGTGATGCAAATTTGCTATTCGCAGTTCAGAAGAGAGAGAGAGATCTCTCACGCGGAGCCACAGCACGCGCAACACGACAGCCCTTGCTTAATGGGTGACAGTGAGGACAGCACTAAACATTCAAACTAGGTTTCACTTTAGATCTGGGATATTATTCTAATTAAATTTTAGATTTCGGCTTCCAAAGATTATAAAAAGAAGATATTTGAGATAAAACCGTTAAAAACGAGACGCATCTGTCCAACGCAACTTCCTTCACAGCGCTGCGCTGTCAGTTCTTCCTAAAACCCAAATGTACCATCAGAATCAGCACGATCGGCGATTGTTGCAAAATGCTGTCTCTACTGTTGCTAGATAAAAAAATGGCTATTAAACACATATGAATCAGATACGTGTATTTGCTTGTGCCATGTAAGCAGACAAATCGGATATTCACCAGTAAATGCGAGTTCGTGCGTCATTAAAAACTGCGCCGATTATAGGCGCGAGCGAAGAAAAGGATACACACAGTGGAGCAATGCGGAGGTTTCATGTCTTTTGAATGTTTGGGGTGAAGAGTGCAGGCAAAAATGCAGGGTTGTTACAGAAATAAATCTGTATTTTTCACGAGATATATGAGGCATGCATCGTTTTAAGTGCTCGTGGCTACAGTGCCTCTCCTCTTTTTCTCCGCTGTGAGACCAATGTTTTGATGACTTTACAAAATATTGTGGAAAGAAACACACTGGATAATTTTATTCGCATCTGCATCCATTGAATTTCGTGCTGTTTTACTTAATTTCCCGGGTCAGAACTGCATTTGGTAGTTTCAGTGTATAGTGTAAATACAAAAATCGGATATGGGTCACTTTTAAAAGATGATGTAAGCAGGTCGTCAAAAAAATCGGATATAGTCAGAACATCGGATTTAGGCATCAAGACCTGCAGTGTAAATGCAGCCTAATAAACCTGCTGACGATTCAGCCATTAATGCAAATCAAACAAAAGGCAGAGAAAATCACTCACAGCTCTATAAATAAGGTTATAATGTCAACCAGAAAGTGACATCAAAGGTTGTTTTTGTTTCATAAATTGGTCTGATTAAATTTGTTCTCATTCTAGGATAGTGTGATCAATAGCCGAAAGTTTTGTATGTTTCAGTGGCATAAAATAAGGAATATTAACAAAAAGAAAAAAAAAAAACATCGGCATCGGCCATCGGCCAAGTTGTTATGTTAAACATCGGTATCGGCATCGGCCCAGAATTTCCCAATCGGTGCATCCCTGACTGCCAAGCTTGTAAGCTCATGGCCTAATGGTTCGAGAGTCAGAGTGGTAACCAGAAGGTTGTGGGTTTGATTCTCAATATAAGCAGAAAAATGTCTGAGGTGCCCTTGAGGGGTTTTCACTTATTTGTTGTGTCAGCAATCTCAACACATTTTGCAAGAATGAACTAAGGCCATTTCAGGAGGCACTCTTAGTTTTGCTTGCTTAAAATCTACAGTGCCATTTATTCATAACACACACTGCCAATGTAAAACTGCAGGTTCACTTTATTTTCAAGTCTAATTCCCAAAGTTTCCAAGTTTGCTATCATTTGTGTGTGTGTTGCTCCATGAGAGCAACCATACTTTGAAGTTGTGTTCTTGATGTTCTTTCTGTTTGTGTTATTCATTTATAATTTTTCAGTTTTCATGACAGAGATGAATGGGAATGTCCTGACCTATTTACGACCAATTCGTAACCAAATTCGTACGAGTGATTAAAAAGTGGCTAATTCGTACAAATTCGTACAACCTCACTCGTACAAATTCTGTATCGATTTGTCTAAACCCACGTGACGGTTAAGTTTAGGGGCGGGGTTAGGGGTAGGTCATTCGTATCGAATTCATACGAATTGGCCAATTCTGAAAATATGTACGATTTAGCAAAATCATACTAATTTGTACGAGCTGAGGTCGTATGAATTGTTACGATTAGCCACCTCTGTAAATTCGTACGAATTCCCGTGATATCGGGTTGGATGTTCTTCGTGTTTTGGCTGTCAGACAAAGTCCGACTGAGCATTGCAAAACACAAAACTTAGTAAGTTTATTAATTAAACTCTGCTCATTTTAACCATTTCATCTTCTGCTTTCTACACTTTCCCAGCTCTTGCATGGTGAAGGGAAGACAGTAAAAGACAGTTTGGGGTATAAATGTTTAATAAAACCTTAACTGTTTAAATGATTTTGAATATCAGTCAAACTTGAACGGTTTCAAACCAGAACTGTTAACCAGTAAGTAAATGTTAATAAAGTGAAGCTGGTTTTACTGTAAAGTCTTGCTTATTCTTTAACTTGTAGGTCTGTAGTCTGAGCTTTGCTTACTTTCTCTCATGAAAAACATGAACGCATTTACCCGACAGGATACGAATATAGGTGAAGATCTTGCACTCACACTGTATGTACAGTACTGTATAGTAGTAGTTCAGTTACCCCTCCATCATAGTTTAGACATTTTTACAAAGCACCCCAATGATTATTACATAAAGGTATTCTGTAGCTGCAAAATCTCTGTATGGATATATGCTCCAGGGCATACATACTACAGAAGCACAGCAAGCTGCCAAGCAATCAGTGGCACATCAGCAATAGTGTGAAAGATAAAGAGAAAACTTAACCTAGTTAGGGCAGCGATTCTGGCGAATCAGAGCTTTGTGTGGGTGGCCATGTGAGTAATTTGTCAGAGCTGCCTATTATCAGCTACCTCAGCCATATATATAGATTGTTAGTACTAACACTTAATGATCTCAGATCGATACTGTAGGTGGTCTTGCCTATGGCTCTCACAGACACAAAAGGAAAAGATAAAGGAGTGAACTGAGTGAATTTACATGTGCCCCTAAAGCGTGCTGTAGGTGAGGGTGGTCAAAGCAAAATACAGCTAATAAGTCATGAAAAGGGAGGCAGTGTTTCAGTGTTTCCACACACTGCACATGCTATTAATGGCTGCTGGAAACAGGTGAAAATGGACGGAGTAAATAAAACCTACTTACTTTGTGGTCACGTCTGAATCTGAACCAGCTTGAAATTACTTAAAACATGACATGATTTATAACTGAGCTGGTTTTTAGTGAGGTTTTTAGAACCTGCTGGTCAGTAAAGATGTCCCAAAGGTCCAGGAAGGGAGCCATGTTTTTTTTTGCATTGTAACAATATGTTGCAATTTCATTGTGTCACCATGCCAATTTCAATTATGAGCCTGTTACATACCTTAATTGCACTTCAATTCATGTTTTTGAATATTTTCTTCATATTTGATTTCAAATAAATGCCTCTCTGAGCTTATATGCGACAAAAGTGTCTTCAAACTTCCTGTAGACTTACTATCCAAACCACTGCTCCTCACAATGGGGTTCTTTCGTAATTTTCTCTAGCTTAACTGGACAAATTATAAAGAAATGTTTTAAATGATCAAATTAATCAGAATTCACCATGACTTGTAAATGTAAAAAGGAACATGAATTTACATTAGCCTAAAAAAATCATCCTTGTCTCATATGGTTTGCTTTCCAATTAAATTCAAACTGGTGCAATAAATTTGTAATAGTTGGGTTTT
The DNA here is from genome assembly GCA_030378365.1 of Hybognathus amarus. NCBI lineage: Eukaryota > Metazoa > Chordata > Actinopteri > Cypriniformes > Leuciscidae > Hybognathus > Hybognathus amarus. Next base: position 55,760 of record JAQIUQ010001367.1, read on the forward strand.
ATCCTTCGCTGGTAGCCTAATCACAATTTCTGTACTAAAACGCTTTGATTTACTTTTAACTTACTTCTAATCTTGTGATTAATTTTTTGCCTAAAAGTCAACCAGACAGTGACACTAGCTCAGAGCACAGCCGAGAACAGGACTCCATACAGGACAGGACTGAGGCCACGTTTACACAAAGCCGGGTATTTAGCAAAACGAATATTTTCCCCCTCTCCGTTTTCAAAAATAACATCGTTTACACCCCCGCATAAATACGCCGTCGAGCGCCATCATAACTATGCTAAACTTAAGGCGGCAGTGTAGGGGTTAAAGATAAAGCCATGCAAGCCAATCAGAATCCTGGAATCGACAAGAGAGAACCTCAAAAATCTCCACTTTGCAGTTTGAGTTTTTAGAAATAATCGTTTTCAGTGATAAAAACGGCGTTTTCGTGTAAATGAGAGGGCAAAACGCAGAGAAATATCTGCATTTTCCCATTGTGTAAACGGGGCCTGATAGTGGGCAACTCCATAATCAGAAACATTAGGAGCAGGGATACAACTACGTGCTGCCTTCCACAAGCAACAACTTCTGATTTAAACATTAAACTATGTATGAAACATGATTGCAAATCGACTCATCATTCATGTGGGGAAGAATGATATTCATAAAGAGCTGTCAGAACTCCTGAAGAGGGATTTCAATGAACTTTTTGAAACACATAAAAGACTGAAAGTTCAAACATCCATAAGTGGACCACTCCCAGCAAAAGGAACAAACAGGTTTTCACGGTTGCTTGGGCTTAATACATGGCTGCAAAAAAACTGCAATATAAAAGGAGTGAACTTCATTGACAACTTCAGTCTTTTCTGGAGTCAGAGGCAACTGTTTCAACGGGATGGGATCCACCGAAAACAAACTTGGTTCAAGAGTGCCAAAGAACAATATCTACTTCTCCCTCCATCATCCTTCTGCAGTGTGTGCCAATCCACTCAACCTGAATGGCGCACACACACCTGGATACAGTATGAATGACCACAGGACTACACTTCAGCACCTGAATGGATATATGGTTGACACATCACACAAGGTCAATGATAACACCCCTCAGCCACAACAACCTCTGCTCAATGGACACAATATCAGAGCTCACCACAGACAGACTGGGACGACTTTCTGGAAAACAGCCAGGGAAACCATGACAGCATATTACAGCCTCTGATAACACCAGAGCAACAGCCCATTTCACCTGACACGTTATTCGTCTCTCCAGCATCTCCACTTCTGTGCTTCTCAGAGAAAATGGAACAACTGGTGTATGCAGTAACCAAACTATCCCACTCTTTTGCTGCAAGCCCCCAGATACCAACCAAAAAATGGCAGGCCCCACAACCACCAAAGTCTTCGGGCCCATCTCGCCCTCCCCAAAAAGCTTCCGCCCTTTGGCCCCTGCTATAGCACCAAGACCCACACCCTTCTCCATCGGCTCGAGGTGAACCAAAAACAACTGATACCAGCTAACAAAGATTTGTGTCGGGTCCCCGCTATGAAAACGTTCTCAAATATTTACAGAACCCAGTGCACCTGTATCTCTCTCTATTGCTGTTCAAATACATGATAGAAAGTCTAAGGCGTTCAAAACCCGTACAGCAAACCCATCTAATCTGGTGCCTATTACATGCCAAAGTAAGACTGCTGTCGGGACAAAAAGTAAGAGTATTAAGTTAGCTCTTTTAAACATCCGCTGTTTTGGATCTACAGGTTAGAAGCTCTACAACCACAGGGCCTCAATGAGGATTGTGTTTCTTTAAATACCTTCAAACTATTTTCATGTTTTATGACGGCCATAGCCTGATGTTCACATGTAATAGGTTGTTGATGTAGCATTATGTATGCTTTGAAAAGAAGGGTTTCTTTGTTAAACAATTTATTTTGTGTGTTGTGTATTTTTTTCTCCTTGAATTTATATATTTATATATATATTTTGTAATCTTTATATATTTTCTGTGATCATTATGTATCTTATGTTGTTTTGGTTTTCTGTAGACCCTGTGTCTAAGGAATATTTGTTATGGGTTATTTTAAACTACATTACCCACGTTCCCTATCCCTATAGCCTTAGCCATGTCAACACAGGTGTCTGGCATTACACAATCAGGAGAGGTGATTGACTAGAGCCTTTTTGTATGGCCATGTTCACTCTGTTTGTATGCCTGAAGAAGGTCGCAAGACCGAAAGCTTGCAGATTAAATTGAGGTTGCACAGTTTTTTGAGTGTGCGTGTGCTATTTTTACTATTTTTCACGATCATTTTATGCAGCAGCACCTCTGTATAAGACTTTTTTACGGATGAGCGGTGGTTCTTTCAATTCTTGAAACATCCGCTGTCTTAAAAAATAAATCACTTCTAGTCAATGACTTAATAACCACACACAACCTGGATTTCATGTTCCTAAATGAAACTTGGCTTGAAGACAGCTGTAGTGCAACAGTCCTTGGAGAAAAAAAGAGAAAAAAGCACTTTGTAGAAACTCAACAGCAGTGCAAAATATGAAAAGACAATGCAGAAGAGCAGAGCACATGTGGCGAAAGACAAAACTTGTAGTCCATTATAACATCTACAAAGACAGCATCCATGCTTTCAATAAGGAACTTAGGCAAAGCTAGACAGACTTTCTTCTCAAATATTATAAACAGCAAGATAAACAGCACACACACTCTTGCTACTGTAGAGAGACAAACCTCCCAAACCAGATTCCAAATGCTCTCAGAAACCAAGTGCAGTGAGTTTGGTTCTTCTTCTCTGAGAAAATCAATAATATCAGAAAGGTGATCAGCACATCTTTGAGTTGCTCTGGGGTCAGGCAGATCAGACCACCACCGGAGAAAGTAATTACTATGTCCGTTTTCGAAGAAATTGATGGCAATTTTGGTAGAAACCGTACAGCACCTTAAAACATCATCCTGTGCCCTTGACACACTTCCCACATCTTTTTTTCAAAAATGTGTTACACAGCTTGGAAGCAGATCTCCTAGAAGTGGTAAATGCCTCACTTCGCTCTGGAAGTTTTCCGAACTCCCTGAAAACTGCAGTTGTCAAGCCCCTCCTGAAAAAGAGCAATCTGGATAAGACCATCTCAAGCAACTATAGACCGATCTCAAATCTCCCTTTCTTAGGCAAGATCATTGAAACGGTTGTCTTCAATTAGCTGAACAAATTCTTAAGCTCAAATGGATACTTTGACAATTTTCAATCTGGTTTCCAATCGCATCACAGAACAGAGACAACGCTCATAAAGATAATAAACGATATTCGCGTAAATACTGATACAGCCAAATTATCCGTGCTGGCACTACTCGACCTCAGTGCTGCATTTGACACTGTCGATCACAACATACTTCTTGACAGGCTGGAAAACTGGGTGGGGCTTTTTGGGATAGTCCTAAAATGGGTCAGGTGATACTTGGTATGGAGAGGTTATTATGTGATTATAGGGGACCTTAAGTCTGAGTGGACATCCATGGCATGTGGAGTCCCTCAAGGCTCAATTCTTGCACCACTCCTATTCAAACTTTATATGCTCCCAATGAGCCAAATAATGAGAAAGAACCAAATCGCTTACCATAGCTATGCAGACAACACACAGCTCTACTTAGACCTATCGCCTAATGACTACAGCCCCATTGACACCCTGTGCAACTGCATTGATGAAGTAAACAGTTGAATGTTAAACTGTTTTAATTATTTACTGTATTTTTTATATTTATTCTAAACTCTTTTAATTATTGTGATTTCTTTTGATTATTTTAATTTCTTATATGTAAAGCAGTTTGAATTACCATTGTGTATGAAATGTGCTATATACTGTAAATAAACTTGCCTTGCCTTGCCTAAATTCAGGGCTGGCCCTAATGGTCGACTAGAAGAAGCTTACAGTCGACCAAATTGTTGGTTAGTCACAGAAAAGAAACTCCACAGAATGTGGAGAAGTCATGCTGTTCTTGACGGACGGGCACGAAAATCCACATGTTTGTCTATCATTCACCAATCTCAAATATGGCTTATTCAAAAACATGTAAGTAATAGTCTAATGCTCAGCCTCTTTCACGTGGCCGCTCGCTCTATTGTTAATCTAGATAGATGTGCTGCTATTATTTGGTGTTCATGAGATCACTTGGATTTTTTGCAAGACCTTAAAATACTATTTTTTGGTAAAGGGACTACTTTTATTTGTGTACACTCACAACAATAAAAACTCTGAGTTTTGTCAAATAAAGAAAACAAACTGGGTGCGCTTTCAGCATCTTGATCTCTGTAATCTGAGTTATCTTTTTCTCTGTGATTCACATCTCACGTTAAATTCAGAGATAGATCTTAAAAGCAGTGCTGCCTAGGAACAAGAATCTCCTCCTTCAACAAACAATTCCAGACCTCTTTCTATTGGTAAACAATAAAAAGGCTGATGGAAAAGATCACTGAGCTAGAGACATGCATCCAAACGCTGGCTGAGTTTATTGAGAATGAGTCAGTTATTTTTTTTGGATGCAGCTTTGGGTGACAACTTGACCTCATGGCCATAGGTAAAAGCAACATTACTCGCCCCGTTCCTGTTAGGAGTTTTGAACAAGTTTTGTCATCCAAACTCTACAGCAGACGGTGGAGGTCCTAAATGCATGCAATCATCTCATTGTATTCACTACATGGCAAAATTAAGCTGATTGGTCTCTGCAAACAATTCCAGGTCTATTTAATACAACTATTCCAATAGCCCATCAAAATTAGCCCCAAAATAGCCCAACCACCCTATTCCAAATAACAAAACCCTATTCCAAATAACAAAAATTTGCCACTCATAATGTAATGCACTAATTGGTGGGCGGGGCTAAACTGGCCATGTTGAAGTAGGCGTTGATCTTCTTCTGTGGGGGTGGTGTTATATCCTCTTTGACGTCATATACTGCATTCAAGTCATCTCGTATAGATCGTAATTACGAGTCGAACGCACTTGAACGCCACCACAATGTCGTAAATACCAGTGGGGAGCTCGGGATTTTCTTTAAGCCCCGATATCTGTACGAGTTGGGGCGTGTCAGTGAGAAACATGGTGGAATAAATGGATGCAACATCTGTCATGGTAAATTTTAATTGAATTTCAGTGTTTACTCATTGACATTGTAAGGCTTTTTCATTTATAAAGCAAGCTTTCTGCACAAAATATGATATCATTGTAATATAAAAATTATACCTAATATATAATGATAGAGTTTACAATGGCTTTATAAGCTAATAAAAAACAAAAAGAAAAACACACCTGATGCACATTCTTTGTTCTTCATTTTCTATTAGCAGAGTTAACAAACCTTTCGTGTAATTCATTAAAAGAAGGCACACCGCCATTTGCTCCGACGAAACTGACTTGAACGCACCTCACGTGCAGAAACACGCCTTCCCACCTCGTCGTATGTACGAACTTCCCAGGAGGACTTGAACGCAGCAATAGTTCCCCACTTTGAAAAACGAGTCGTTTGCTGAGGCTGGTGTCATAAAAGCTTTTATTGGACTAACAAGGACGTTTTCAGTTCTGAAACTTACAGGAAATTCTTATAATATGATGACCTCTTAGATGTCAAAAGCTCAAGGAAAGTTCATCACCCCTTTAATGGCGGATATTTCAGTGAAAATGAATCTCTCCGACAGTATATGTTGATGATTTTTAGATGTGGTTCCCATGGAAAATACCTAAACTGAACTGCCAGAATTGCCGTCTGCTTTGCCATCAGTACATCTGGCTGTTCTGATGATGTAAAACTGTTGACATAAGAAGATTTGCATATGATGTCATTTTAAAATAGGGGTGTCCAAACCTGCTTCTGGAGGGCCACTGAACTGCAGAGTTTAGCTCTAACCATAATAAAGCACACCTGAACCAGTTAATCAAGGACTTTTCCAAGGAAGTCTGTTGAAGCAAAACTCTGAACATTGGCCCTCCAGGAGCAGGATTGGAAACTTGATTTAGATCCTCTTCAGTAAGATTTTTACATCTTGGAGCAGGAAGAGTTTTGTAGCAGATTGCCTTGCTGTCCATGCAATTGGTGGTTTAGTTGAAAGCTTTAACTAAATTATGTTTGTTAGTTGTGCCTTGGCCATCATGCTAAAACTCCAGCACAACAAAGTGAGATAAGATTGCTTTTAAGATGCCACCAAGAACAAAAGGAAGATTACGTTCAGAGGGTGAAGGAAAACATTTTCACTTTACAACTGGTTATCCCACGGACATAGCCAATGACTTATTTGAAGGTGTCATTCCTGTGGCGCCAACACTGTGCCTCTCTGTTCATGTGAAGAAGTATTTCACTTTAAGTGAACTCAAGGAGTCAATTGCACATTGACCTACAATTGCTCATTGCTTACAACTGGACAAATGAACAGCCCCCAGGCAATACCCCATAATGTTGCCAAACATTGAAATGTAGGGTGTAATATGCATGAGAACTGGGCCCTTTTCAGACTTCTGCCATTCTTGATGGAGCAGAAAGATACCCTTAAATGAAACTGCTTGTTACATTTTTCTTGACTTTAAAATATATGGTTGAACTGGCCATTTTACCTGTCACACAAAAGAAAGTATTGGTTATCTTGACCCGGAGATTTCAGAGCATCGGCATAGATTTCTTGACCTTTTCATGCAAAGAAAAACTGCTCTCAGAACACCTCATCTTCAAGCATTATCCTCAGTTGATAGAGGTCCAGTTGTTAGACTGTGGACCATACTTTTTAAATATAAGCATAGCATTTTCAAGCATGTAGTGACAATTAAAAAAAGAAGAAAAATTAGCTGTCCCTAGTTACAAGGCAACAACTAATGATGGTTTACAACTTACAAGCCAGTCCTGAGAAAATTATTGCATGTGATTTTCAATATGATGTTGGAACTTCTGTATGTAGAGGTTTCGCAGCAGGCAATGTGAAAATTATCAAATCAAACAAGTGTTCTGTTAACTATTTAAATTTCATACTGTGGAACAATATAAAAAGTAAGGATGATTTTGGCTTATGGTTGCACTTGTGGTTTACCTGACTTGCCAAAATAAGCATATTGTAATTCTGAACAAAAGCATTTATTTCATTGCTAAGATTTTATCTTATTGTCTTCAGTTGAGTAGAAATGCACCTTGTTAAGCACCAGGCACTTGGTGACTGATTTCCTCTGACAGGTTACTGTTAAAGACAGATTTTGAAGAAAAAATCTATAATAGTTTGTTAGGATGAACTGCTGCTTTGTGGAGAACTTTGCTATACAACCATGAATGGACCACAAAGACACACACCTTCTTCTTAAAATGCAACCTAATTCAACATTAATATGTATAGCCAGAGGAAAACTGGTCCCCTGGTGTAGCCTGGTTTCCTCTGAAGTTTTTTCCCCTTTCTTTCTATTATGCAGCATCAGATGGAGTGTTTTGTTCCTTGCCATTGTTGCATTTGAATCGCTCACTAGGGGACAAAAATGTTATGTTATTTTGTATTATGTATAAGTATTATGGTACTATCAATGAATTTTTCAGTTAAACTGTTACAGTGTGGCTGATATGACCTTAAACCCTGAAGTGTCATCAGTGCTTAGCTTTGTTACTACACCAAAGACCAAACTGATATAAATTGAACACAATTTTAGTTTAATTAACCTCCATAAGACTGTAAATAAATTACAACAATCCGTATATACAACTTTACTTGCATACATACCTGTCTTTGCTGTCACAAAGTTCTGCAACTATGATGTTTATTTCCACTAGATAGTGCTTGAGTATTTAACTTTTTTTATTAGTCTAATTTAGATACACTCACCTAAAGGATTATTAAGAACACCATACTAATACTGTGTTTGACCCCCTTTCACCTTCAGAACTGCCTTAATTCTACGTGGCATTGATTCAACAAGGTGCTGAAAGCATTCTTTAGAAATGTTGGCCCATATTGATAGGATAGCATCTTGCAGTTGATGGAGATTTGTGGGATGCACATCCAGGGCACGAAGCTCCCGTTCCACCACATCCCAAAAATGCTCTATTGGGTTGAGATCTGGTGACTGTGGGGCCATTTTAGTACAGTGAACTCATTGTCATGTTCAAGAAACCAATTTGAAATGATTCGAGCTTTGTGACAGGGTGCATTATCCTGCTGGGAGTAGCCATTAGAGGATTGGTACATGGTGGCCATAAAGGGATGGACATGGTCAGAAACAATGCTCAGGTAGGCTGTGGTACCCGGTGGGGTCTTCTGCTGTTGTAGCCCATCCGCCTTGAAGGTTGTGTGTGTTGTGGCTTCACAAATGCTTTGCTGCATACCTCGGTTGTAACGAGTGGTTATTTCAGTCAAAGTTGCTCTTCTATCAGCTTGAATCAGTCAGCCCATTCTCCTCTGACCTCTAGCATCAACAAGGCAAGACTGCCGCATACTGGATGTTTTTCCCTTTTCACACATTCTTTTACATTCTTCCTTTTAATTCAATTTCTACAGTGATGGTGTGTATGTCAATAAGTGCATTAAACATCCGTGAAAAGAAACTCAACCTTCACATTGTGAAAAAGGATGGCATAGAACACTTCACTGCATTGGTGAAGAATCAGATGGTAAAGCTTCATAAGTTGAATAAGGGAACATGTTGAATAGGGGAAGAACACATTTTGAAAAGACCGCAATTGAATGACTGAAGTAGACAGTGGGGATACTAAGGGTGAACAAGCAAGCACTTTTAAAGTTAGTGGTTTGGAATCACCACAAGCTGCTGAAGTTTCATTTGAACTTGTATTTTAATCATGCTCATTCTAAAGATAAAGTGGACATTTTTATTTTATTGGGCGGCTTAAAGGAGTAGTTCACCTCAAAATGAAAATTAACCTATTTGATTTCACTTAACCTTAAGCCATCCTAGTTGTATATGATGTTCTCTTTTTAGACATTTGTTTCTGTCTGAAAGATTGTATATCGTCTGAAAGAAGAAAATCATATACACCTACAATGGCTTGAGGGTGAGTAAATCATGGGCTAATTTTAATTTTAAAGTGAACTACTTTAAGGACAAGTTCGGCATTTTACAATTAAAGCCCTGTTTTAAGATCGTTTCTGATGAAATAGAATGGTTAATATTGTTTTTTAGACAGATGCTGCTGTCCCGAGAATTTTCAGTTTCTGTAGTAGCACCCCCACATCTCTACAATGGTTGCATAGGTGCACAGGAACAATCCTTAATGAAACAGCATAAAACTTTAGTTTACAAAGATGTGAAACTCACAGAGTGGTCTGGGTGTTCACTGATATGCTCACACAAAAATCGCTGCAAAGGATGCTTTCCAACAGGTTTTATCGTAGTTTTTGTACAAGAAGTCAACTCCATTGACTTGTATTGTATGTTCTGTGATGTACGGTATTACTCCTGCGCCGGAAACGGAAATGGGGTTGTTTGTATTCTTTCTGTAGTCTTATTAGGTCACAGTATCGTAGGCTACACTATACAAGTGGTTTGCTTGCAATTGGTAAAAGTGTATTATCGCCACCAACTGGGCTGGAGTGTCTATTATTCAAGCACTCAACGAAAGAATGTAGGGTTTTGAGGTGTTCGGAAAATAGGTCTACAGTTTTACAATGAATGGTAAAACATCTGTTGGAAAGCATCTTTTGCAGCGATTTTTGTCTGAGCATATCAGTGAACACCTCAGACCACTCAGTGAGTTTTACGTCTTTGTGAACTAAAGTATTATGTGTTTTCTGAAGGATTGTTCCTGTGCACCTATGCAACCATTGTAGAGGTGTGGGGTGCTACCACAGAATCCGAAAAGATATTTCAGTATGAAATAGACACTTAGCGCCTTGTTACTTACCCGAGAACTTTAGATTTGCCCTTTTGAATATCATATTATAGTGTAACACAGAATTAACATGTCAGGCACAAGTGAAAATACAGTACTGTCCACTAAAGAAGATAACAACGCAGACCTTACTGCACAAGAAGTTAACAATGCAGAGCTGGTCATTCCACCACAGTAGGCTGATATAGCTGAGCAAATTGAAGTGGCTCAACAACCTCAGGTGCTTGCAGATGATACACAGCTCCCTAAAAAAGGTAAAATATTGCAAGTTGCTAGACAAAATGATCTGAAAAAAAAGCTTTGAGCAGAGGTTTAAAAGATGAAAATATCACATCAATGGTTTGAAAAGAGCCATTAAAAACAATGATGCAGAATTGATTTTCTGGGATATGAGCACCATTAATGCCACTCAGCCCGAGGTCAACCAATTTATGGCACAAGCCTTGAACCTTAAATCCGAAGGAAAAATGACACTTGCCATGCTGTTACTAGCACTGCCAATAAAAAAGGCTCACCGCTTCTTAAATGGAAATCCCGAGGACAGAAACAGTGTTTGGAGCCAGAGTGTCAGCATCATCTCAGCAACAGTAAGTCAAGGTCAATTTCTAAGGTAAATCTTCCCATGATTCTTTGCAGAAAAGACAAGTAGCAGCTGAAGTACCGGCTACACAAGAGTTACTTAAAATAAAGAAGACACAACATCAATATGAGAGGACATTAGGAAACTTGAGGGAGAGGATTTTTTCCAGTTTATCTCAGAAAGTACTGTTAGAAAAATAAAGCTGCAAAAGAAAAGGAAGTGGAACGACTGGTGAAACTAAAAAGGCACAAAGCATCAAAGGTGATGAGGGGAAACCAGCATTCTGCCCTTCCCCTTCAACAAAAGCAAGAATATTTTGTCTCTCAACCAAACGTTCCATTTCTACCATTATGCTCACTAAAGCCATTGCTCCTTTAAACCAACGCTCTTGTTCTCCTCAAAAGTTTCCAATCACCCAAGCTCATATCTCTCAATCAGCTACGTTTGCTACTTCCAATGAAGCTTCTAATTAACTTGTGAAGCCACTCGCTGAAGCGATTACAGCCCATAGGATTCCAATTCCAGAACCTGCTGTTTTCTCAGGAGACCCTCTGAAGTATAATGACTGGAAGCTGTCATTGCAGACGTTAATTGATCACAATAACTAGCCCGCTCAATAAAAACTAGTCTTTCTACACAAACTATGTTTTCCTGGTTAGAAAAGGCTTACATAGCTGCCTGGAACATACTTGATGAAAGGTTTGGCAATCCGTTCATAGTTGGCAAGTCATATCCCAACAAAATATAACCATGGCACAATATGGCTAACTAAGATAGCAAAGTCCTCTGGCAATTTGTAGATATCCTGGGCAATGTTAAATCAACCATGCCTTCTGTTCAAGGCTTACAAGTTCAGAATGACTGTGTTGAAAATCAAAGGATATCAGCTAAATTGCGTGGTTGAGATCAGGTATGAATTGAATGACCAAGTTCCAAGATGAATGCAAAAGATTCCCTGTTTTCAAATACTTGAAATATACAAATTTCTCAACAAGGAAGCTAGAATTGCATGCAATCATATCACCTCACTGCAAGCAGCAAAGCAAGAAAGATTCAAGCAAACTGATCAAGATCAACTTAAGTTTCAACAGAATAGCAACTCAAGTGTCAACACATTTACCACTAGTTCCTGTGAAAGGACGTGTGTCTTTTGCAAGATATATGGCCACACTCTTTTTGTGTTGCAAGATTATGGAAAGTTTAAGAAAACTTGTACAGTCATTAAAGTTTTGCTTTGGCTGTCTTAAGACTGTTCATAACTCCAAAACTTCATGCAACTGTCATTTTGAAATGGCTCCGGTGGAAAGAAAAATGGAAGTGATGCTTTAAATCATAGGAGAGTCGCGAATGCGATGGCGTACTGTTGTGTTGAATGTAGAAATTTGTTATTCTAAAAATGTACATACATTTCTTTCATAGATTTTTTTCAACACAAATATCCCAAAATCTTAAAATTGACCAGTTTTGCCTGCCGTATCTCGCCTTAACTTAATTACATTTAATATTTTGTTTGTGAATAGGTTGACAACACTACAATGGTATTTGCGAATAATTACGTCTGCAGCATTGCTAATGCTAATCATTACTAGGCCTATCTCTCTTTACCTGTTGCCACTAGTGTTGTGTTTTTCACATTTGACAGCATCCTCCTCCAATGCCTTTCTTTTTTTCAACATGGCTTTTTCATCCCATCCTGGCCTCTTCCTTCCTCTCATCCATCCTTCCTGATGCTGTACAGTAACGGTAGGGCCGGCCCAGCTATCGGTAGCCTCCTACCAGAGAAACATTTTGAAAAAGACGGGCTATGGACCCAACCAACTCTTTTTAGAGGATGGGAGAACTCCCTTACATGGGACAACCCATGCAGAGGCTGTGCGTTTCGGAATGTGTGCCTTTAAGAGACAGACAACGTCACAAATGTAAAAAAAATGATAATAATTCACGTAACCGCCCAAAGCGAAGACAGTCCACCAGGAATTCTCCCGAGTACCCACCCCGGCCCTACCCTGCTCAAGAAGGCACATGTGCAGGCCCTTCTGAAGTTTGCCAAAGAACATCTAATGATTCAGAGAAGACTTGGGAGAAAGTGCTGAGGTCAGATGAGACCAAAACTGAACTCTTTGGCATCAACTCAACTCGCTGTGTTTGGAGGGAGAGAAATGCTGCTGACTATGACTCCAAGAACACCATCCCTTCAGTCAAACACGGAGGTGGAAACATTATGCTCTGGGGCTGTTTCTTTGCTAAGGGTACAGGACCACTATCCTATAGAAAGTCTGTGGAGGGAGCAAAAATGTTGAGTTGCAAAGCAACAGCCAAGAAACCTTATGGATTTAAAGAGATGTGTGCAAACCTGATGACAAACTACAGCAAACGTCTTACCTCTGTGTTTGCCAACAAGGGTTTCTCCACCAAGTACTACCTAGTGGGGTTTTGCTTGGGGATCAAATAACTTTTTTACTGACTGAAATGCAAATCAATGTATAACCTATTACCTTTATATAATGTGTTTTTTTTCTGGATATTTTGGTTGAAATTCTGTCTCTATCTGTTAAAATAAACCTACCATACAAATATTTTGACCCTTCATTTCTCTGTAAGTGGGCAAATTTACAAAATCAACAGACTGATCTCATGAAATGGCGTATGTATGACACACCAATTCGTATTTCCATTTTTGGCGTGCTATCAACACGGATATTCGCTTTTCAGCGTGTTTATGAACACTGTTGACTTAATGTTACATTACTGTATATATAATTATATGACCTACCCCAACCCCCTCCCTAAACCTACCCGTCACTGGGGTTAATAGCATTTATGAGTCCTCCCCTACCATCCTAGGAGAAAAAATATCGATCCTCAGACGAAGATCTACATTTTGCTTTGTTTCGCTCGAACTTTTAACGGCATGTACATTCACGCGGAATCACTCGGACATTTAACTTGACTTAAAAGTGGCGTGTATGTTTACGCAAAAGTCACTAATGACTGAGATGTACTAACCCTCATGTTGTTCCAAACCTCTATGACTTTCTTCTGTGGAACAATATATTTTGAGAAATACTTCAATAATGTTATGGACATATGAAGCAGACAGATGAGGAGGCAGATGAATAAAGAGCAGGTCTGTACTTGAGGGTGAGTTAAGGATAACAGAATTTTCATTTTTGTTTGAGCTGGATATGGATATAATATTGGATATAAAAGGATACGGATATGATATTGTTTAGGAAGGTTATATTACTGTCCTTGATTCTGTTGTTTCAACTCTCCTATCTCTGTCTACATGAGTTGTTCATTAGTCAGTGACTGTGAAGATAATTAACGTCTTTGGTTGTGGAGAGTGTAAATGATGTTTATCAGCGAAGCGCCTGTTACTCTTGACTTCACCTCCCATTCATTTGTCCGCCCCGCCTCACTAGAACTCAACACTCTGACTGGAGCTCAAATACACGGACTGCAACAGTCAGACAGGATGTTTATAGAGCAGAAGATGGGTTGAGTGAGCATTATGGGAATTCTCAGAGGAAGTTATCAAACTTCCATTCAGCCATACGCTTAAGTCTTTTTCTCAAAATTTGCACAAATTTGCAGTTTATTAAGAATAGATTTGCGATAACATTATGTTTGCATGATCAATATGTATTTTATATTTGCAGGGACTAGCTCACATATGCTGTCATATGTTTGGAAAAACATTTGATACATACAATATTAATGCAACCTTTAGAGACATACACATACACAACAGTTAAAGCAATTTTAACTTAATTTGATGTTATAATGTTTCATTTGGTTCTGTGATTTTCGGACAATTTTCTATGCAATGAGCTATGGCCAAGGTTCACGTTTCGTATGCAAATATAAAACTGTTAAATGAAGCTCAGAAATGCTCAATTCTGATTGGCCAAGCAGCCATTTGAATGCATGAGCAAGTATCCTCACCTCTAGAGGTGAACCAAAATATAGCTGCAAGCAGCGATGATAGGCCCAACTGATGCCACCGTCTTTAGGCAAACAGTGCACGGTAGGAAATATGCATTTAAGGGTGTGTTCACACTTGGCATGTTTGGTTGGAATAAAACAAACTGGTGTGTTTGCCCTATTAGTACGGTACATTTAAATAAGTGTAAATGCTGCCATCGGAACCAAACAAGTGGACTGAAACCAATAAAAAGATGGGGCTCGGTCCCCTTCAAAATGAACACCTGGTATGCTTCGTAATGAAATATGAACACAACAGGGACCAAAGACCTGTAAACGAACCAAAAATGGGACATGAGATCTTTGGTTGTGTGTGTGAGGGATTCCTGCCACTGTTTTGACTCCTTAACATATTTTATAGGCTTCTCAGCTGGTAAAAATTGCAAAATTTATAGGTATGCGTACAAGCGAAAAAGCCGACCTGCCAGCTGGTGGCACTATGACAATGAAGCACACTGGCGACATCCATGAGATCAACCCACATGACCAAACATACACCAACAGTTTGATTCAAACCTTTCTAGACATCAGAAATCTGTTTGCAATTTAGGTACTTTCCTGTTATCCGGACCCCACCTCAAAAAACAGTCAAATTTAATTTTTTAAATATTTTATTCATTTTTTGCAATAGTTTTATCATTTTTACAGTAAGATAGATTTTTTTAAATAGTTAATTTATTTTGTTTAAATAGTTTATTCATTTTTTTAAATAGTTTAATAGTTTATTCATTTTTTAAAATAGTTTAATATATACACATTTTTTTAAATGTTAATTATTTGTTAATTTTTTTTAAATAGTTTATCTCCATTCAAGCAATCAACAAAGCAATATAAGATTACGACAAGACTTGTGGTGGCCAATGGATCCTCACTTCTTGCAGGATAGCATCGAAGGGGTCCTCTTCTCCAATTGAGCTCCTCCACATGAACTCTGCCAGGAATGATTTAGAGGAAGTGCCTATCAGTGCCCCGGTGTTTTTTGTTCCTCCACTTGGCCGATCCCACATCCTCTCCACGGTTTGGGTGTGCGCGCCGGTATCCGGATCCACAAAGTTGTATCGATGGTTCACTTTAAATGCTCAAACCCGGCCGCCTGCTAGCTCCTGCGTCTTGTAGCCCCTCCAGCTGTCTGAGATGACGGTGGTTCCTTCGGCAATATTCTCCAGAATGGCAGCCTTTAGAGTCAGAGCATCGCGATTGGGCACCTCCACCAAAAAGCATCGATTGTCCTCGGAGCAAATTCCTCCGAAGATCCATTGTTGAGGTAGCACACGGCCGGCGTTGTTCTTGCGCTTGGTGAAGAGAGATTCGTCGATTTCCACGATCCTGCCCGGCCCTCCGATACTTGCCTTGGTTCACGCCAGAAGAGCCTCTACACTTGCTTGACGCAAGTAGTTGTTCCAGTCCACGGTAGTGTTCTTGTTCATCCCGAGTTCCCGCTGACATAGCTTTCCAGAAGTCATCTCCCAGGCCCAGAGGTAGATGAAGCGCACCGCAGTCACGAATGGAAGACGGGAGAATGCGAACCAATTGCCAGAGCGAATCCTGATCTTCTGGCGGCATGTCCGTAAGTTGCATCTCCAGTAGATCTCGTTTGAGGTGTAGAGCTGCATTTCGTGGTTGTTCTGGCATATTCGCTCCACTGGAAGAAGTCCTCGTTCTTGCAGAAATTTGATGGCGTCCTCTTCATTGATCGGCAGGCCCCAAGATTCATTATGATGTTGAATGGCTATTTGGTAGTAATTAGGCGAGAGTTGTAAACAGTAGTAATTAGGCGGGAGGTGTAAATAGGTAGTAAATAGGCGGGAATTGTAAATAGTAGTAAATAGGCGGGAGTTGTAAATAGTAGTAATTAGGCGGGAGTTGTAAACTGTAGTAATTAGGCGGGAGTTGTAAACAGTGAAAAACAGTTGTAAAACAGTGAATTTGGCGATGTATTTTAAATTTGATAAGGTGTTTACTGCCAACCATTAGTCTCCCTATTGCAACCTGACAAACACATGAATAAAATATTTCAAAAAAATCCATTTGACTGTTTTTTGAGGTGGGGTCCGTATAACAGGAAAGTACCGCAATTTATCTTCAATGTCTTGGCATTTTCACAAAATCCATGCAGAATTCCTGTTAGGATATGAGTCAGTGCAAAAGTTGTTACGCTCAATGAGAACTATGTGTACCTACCAAGTTTAACTATGTGTACCTCGTTTTACACATACTGTATTTGTGCAAGTATGTAAGCTATATGTACCAAGTTTATTTGCTGCCTTCAAAGGGGTGCCGCAGAGCACAATTTCAGTGCTTGGGCCTTAATAGCCAACAGGATTGTCTGGGTTTGATTGTATAACCAAAAAAAAAAAAGAAAGAAAGAAAATAAATAATAATTCCACTGGCATCATTGTAGTGGCACATTGGTAAATCCATCCTTAATTTGAAAGACTACCGATATAGAAAGCCAGTATTTAAATCAATTTTAACTGCATACACAATGTTGAGTGAACAGCAATTTTTAAAGCTTCTTTTCCAGATGCTCAGCATTTCTGATTCGAAATTAATATCCACAGAAATTAGCAGCAGACTGGCCGGAAAAGGATGAATAGAACACATTTTATGAGCTTGGCTTAAGAACAGCAAGTTGTTAATTAAGAAATAACATGAGCGATCACCCCACACTCCCATCCCCACCCTCTCAACCCTGCACTGTTCTCCAGAAAAGCTTATTTCATGCTTCAGTGAATACCTCCATCTCAGTGTCACTCGTTCTCATAGACGGTGAACATTACAAGTACACACACACAAATGCATTTGGCATTTCTGTTTATGCACTGCTTTCTCTGGAAGACTTTGACATTAAAATGGTAATTCGGAAGAATTTTTAATGACCTCGCTTTGACATACGTTCCCCTGGATTATTTTGTTCTGTGAACTCTGGCCTGTTGATGATGCAGAAAGGTTGTAGGCTATTGTGAGCTCATAATTCATTTAGGGCTACCAATATTAAAATGATAGTTACACCTATAAATCATTATTTACTTGCCTTCATATTGTTCCAAACACACTTATTTTTCAGTAAAAAACAAAAGGAGAAAAGATTTACAAAGAGAATCTTCACAGCATTTTCCATACAATGGCCGTTTTTCTCTCATGTAATGAAACACACTATTCTGAACCTCTTTTACCTCCGTAATGAGATGCGCCTCCAAATGAAACAGGATATTAAATGCAGAGGTAGAGCATAGCTTGATTTTTATCAATCAGGCGATTATGAAAAGTGGTCTTCCGGAAGTCTGCGGCCTGCATGCTGCCATCTTTATCAAACTACAGCAAGTGGTTCGTAGATTTTGTTTAAAAACTGAAAGGAGAGTATTGCAAGGAGATAGAGGACACTCCTGAGATTATAATTAACATATGGAATATGATCAAGGTCCATTGGTGATTCATTGATTTAATTGCTGGCATGTCTTAATGTTCAGAAAATGACATTGTGTGGAAGTAGATCTAGTTAAATGGGGGAAATTATTCTGTCATTTCCTACAGTGTACCTTTCTCTGCCCCACCATATTCAATTGGACTCCTGTCTTATCTTGTTCCTGATATCGGAGGTTATTTCACGCTAAATCCTCCCTTTACCAGTTGTTAAAAACTTGCTGACCTCCAAACTTCATGTCTCGATTTCTCATCCCAAATCTCATTTTTCATCGCCAAACCACAAAAATAAAATCCGAACATGTCACTGTTACTGATATATATCTTCATGACAAACAGTATCTGTACTGACATGCAATTTGAATTTATTAAAGATCATACACAGTATTGGAGCCTGTGCAGCCTGGTCGCGTTGTTTATGTGGGGATTCATACGTAACATTTGCATTTTCTGTATGTTTGGATAGATGCTGAAATGTACAATATGGACGTACTGACCATCATATAAAAAACACAAAACATTATCACATATTCACAGCTATGGAAACATGAAATATTTACAAATACTATCAAAAAATGTATTTGTATAGTTACCTTTTAACCATTTTATAGATATATTTTCGATTCCTCAACCCTATACCAAACCTAAACATAACCTCTTTCAAGAATAAAACTCAAGCAACATGCAGAAATATGAAACATTTACGACGGGAAAAATGGTTGACGCATGCGACGCATGGTCTGAAAGGGTTGCCCCTTCTCTCTTAATGAGTAATGGGTGTGTTTTGGGCTTTACGTGCAATAAACCAACCTGAGTGTTGTGATGGATTTTGTAATAAAATAAAATAGTAAACTGTATATCAATTTGATCCTAAATCTTTGAGTTGAAACCAGTGGAAAATCCTGAGATGCTGGCTAGACAATATCAAAACTATGACAATAGTCTCATGACATATAGTAATCTACTGCACTTGTAACCTTTTCCATTTTTTAATGATTTGAGAGCTAAGTTTGCTCCTATCTAGTAACAGAAGGGTCTGCATATGAAGAACCAATCAAATTGTAGGGAAATTATGTCGTTTTTGCCATGCTCCTATTCTATAAAAACTAGAATCTGCTGGTGGGATTCTCTCTGAAATTTGTCAGAGATCCCCTGACTAAAGCATATTCGGAGGCATTAGCCATGTTTCCATCGACACGTTTTTATCCGAATTAAGTGATATCGAATGAAAAATGCCTTATGGAAACAGTAAAATTCGATGAAATTTCATGAAAATCGACTCAAATGAAATACGATCGGTCTCATCAGATTTTCTCTTGATCGATATACGGCTAATGCGATAAAAGCTGATGGAAACGTTATTTGCCGAATAAATAATGAATTGCGATTAAGTTTTATGACCTTTTATGGTTGCAACACGTCAGAAGACGAGTTCATTTCCGGCCAGTCTGTTTGCGCACACATGGCGGATGTCAACAAAGACAGATGTAATTGGACAAAGCAAAAAAAAAAAATGCTTCAACCAAAGGGTTATGAACCACGATCTCCCAGAACTGATGGAGCGCTGTCGTTCCCACACCACAGTCGCCTCCGCTGTCGTCGAGGCATTTACGTGCATCGGCAACATCATAGCAATGTTTATAGCGTCGTTGTTTTCTTAGGTTAGTTTTGCTTTGTTTTTACGTGGCTTGGTTGAGTTCTAATGTAGAATGTGGTCTTCTGGTTAACAGACTGCGGCGCTGCTAACCCCTTAACTGTCACCCTCCCTTTTTGAATAGACATGAAAATGCACATTTCAAACTTAAATGGTTGTAATTCAAGAATGCTTTGGAATATAGACATATGATTGGTCTTGTTTTAAAGAAGACATTTGGCAGATTTATGTAGAAGTGAAATAAATTAAGAAAGTTAAACAGAAAAAAAGTTATAGAAGTTTGAGTTTATGGAAATGTACAATGTAAAAATATTAATTATTTATATTTTACATAAAATCTATATTTTCAAAACCTGGGCTACTCTAAAACTGCAGAAAAATCAAAGCCAAAAATCTGAACAAGTTGTGTTTCAAATTTTAGGTTGATATCTCAAAAAATGAGCTTTCAGTAAGATTTTGATTGAGTGCAGTGGCAAACTTTTTCACTAGGGCACAATCAGACTCCATTACTGCCCATATAAGGGCGCCTGCATTTCCATTCGTGTTTTATTTATTATTTTTCTTGATATTTCAAACTTTTCAGACCTTTTTTTCCAAAACAATTGAATTGATGCTATCTTTTGAACTTTTGGCATGAAAACAAACTGAGGTATCTACCATTTTTTCATGTTCACTGCTATTTTAAAATAAAGGTCTGAAATCGCTTTATGAACTATGAAAATATTCTTGTTGCATATTGATAAATTATGGTTCCTCTGTAATATATTTTGAAAATCAGTCACCAAATATTGAAACTAGAGATTGTAAGCTTTCAAATGATATATAGTTTGTCAATATTACTAAAGGTATTTACTAAGATATAATTGATTTAAAAATATAGTGGCAAACGTCCCACCTGTGGGACGGTGACAGTTACAGTGGCTAAACACACTGTTGCCATGGACGCAGTTCAGAAGACGGAACAGACTATTTTCTTTAGCAGAAGCAATACTCGTTTTTAAATCAATAAACTCGTTTTTAAGTCAATATTTTGTGTCAAATTATTGATTTATTTGGTTGATTTAAATGTAATAAGCAGGACAATATATAGTGAGGTGGTTGTTATAGCGAATACAACCCCTTCAACAACCGCCTTGCATACATTATCCCATACATACCGGTATGTCGCTATCAGCTAGCACATACCGGTAAGCATTATTAGGCTTCAACTTGTGAAATACTTGATCATTTGTTGGTAAATGGCGCGAATCCGTTTTAACAAACTTTGTTCGCAAAAGTTTGCTTGAATGTTGTTCGATTCAGTGCGAAAATGAATGGAAACACCTTAAAATGTCTCAAATCAATTCGATATACCAGTTTGATCGTAAAACAGCATGTGACGTCATTACGTACAGGTTTTTATTCGCTTTAAAACCGTTTGATGGAAACACACTTTCACCAGCTTTATTCGCATGAGTTTTTTAACCGAACTTCAGATAATTTGATTGACAGAGTAGATGGAAACATGGCTATTGTCTGGAGTCTGTCTAGTTAATGCTGCGCAGCATGTTAATTAGTGAAGCTTACTAGACACTTTGATAGTGTTATTGGAAAAAGGATGAGACGTCATCGAACACAAAGCCAGTTGTCGACTGCAGACGCAGATCTAAAGGTTATTAAGTATCGACTGTAGACGGCTGAGAGGCACAGAGTAAGTTGTTAATCGCTGTAAAATTTATTCTAATCCAATCCGTGAAGGTGAACAAATCTCATTCAATTACATACAGTACTCGCAATCGTTGTATTGATCTAAAACCCATCGAAGTACGGCTCGCAATTTTTTATTTGAAGCATCACTACTGAATATGTTGAAGATTGTTGAAAACTAGCTAAATTTCCTCACAATTAAGCAATGATTTGGCACCGGAAGTCATGTTATTTTAAACTTTTATAATATTTTATAATATGTTAATTATATTATAATTAACTAACTGAGTGAATAGCCATCAGTCATAAATAAATGCAAGTGGTTTTTCCAGAGGGCCTTATATAACATGATCTCTGGTTTCATCTCTCTGTATTTTGGTACAATAAATTACTCTTTTCATGACTTCCACCACATGACAAACCATCCAGTTTCATAAAATTGTTTGGTGTGACATTATTCCAAATTTAGATCCTCAAGATGCCAACCTCAATGCATTTCCCTCTATCTGAAAAATAATTTGACCCTTCACTTCTATTGTCTGTCTGTGAATGTCATTATATGAATAACATCTACGCCAGCCTGTCAGTGTGAGGCCATAGGAACAGACTCTAGTAAGCAAAGCATGTTTTTGTATCTCGAATGAGATGTCAGCCAGACAATGAGACAGGTCAGAATCACAGCAGACAGTCTCTGGGCAAGAGATCGACAGGGAGAGAGAAGGCCGAAATCATGTCTTACCACACTGCTTTGCCGCCTCTTTATGAGCTCAAGACTGTTCTTTAAACCATTCACTCACACTTATGTTGTTGTACATCATGCTCATAATAAGCCTTCTAAGTTTCTAGATTGGATTGGATGATTGACACATAAATAGCCACAACATAAATAATGAATTTATTATCATGTATGGGTGAAACACAGTAATTAGTCTAGTTAGGCAAATAATCCACTGTGACAGATACATCTCATTAGCTTCTGGTGCGTTAGCGTACTCTCTCAGCCGATGACACCTCAGACAATGTTTCTGAAGACAGACATTTGAAGAAATCCAAATGAGCTCTTGCCAGCCTGTGATTAACTGTCAAGGGTGACTTAAAGGGATAGTTCACCTGAAAATTAAAATTCTGTCATTAATTTCTCACCCTCATGTCGCTCTAAACCCGCAAGCCCTTCATTCATCTTGTGAACACAAATTAAGATCTTTTTAATTAAATCTGAGATATCCGTGAACTCTCCGCTTCTCAAATACACAGAACCTTAAAGTCCCACTGTGGTGTAAAACCAACTTTTAATGTTGTTTATATGTCTATGTGGTGTTTTTAATATGCTTTAAGACAATCTATGTGTAAATTCATTAGTCGACAGCATTGCTCCAGTATTTCCTTCTTAAAACTGCCATGAACCTCAAAAACACGCTTTGAAATTGCTGGTGTTTCTGAAGTCACAAACTACCTAACTAATCAGATCAATGTGATAGTCAACCAGTGGACCTCTGAGCTGAGTGAGAGAGAGTGGGAGGTGGGGCTCATTTGCATATTCATAGCAACGTGCATACTACTGTAAATGAGGTAAGAGTTTTATTCTAGCTATTTTAAGGCATTAATCATTTTTTTTTTCCAAGGAAAAAAAAAACATTCTGGGAAAGGAGCTTGTTTTTAGCGATAATCCAAAATGCCTATGGGAAAATCCTATTGGGTTTTTATCGAGGAAACTGGCATGATGCTGATTGAGCATCATGATTATCAACTGCTGATTGGCCTCATATAGTGACATCATACCTGCACCTAGGGTTGTAACGGTATGAGATTTTCACGGTAATTACAAATTCGCCTCAGAAAATATCACGGTTTCATCGGTTTCATCGTATATCGATATTAAACTATCATTATTATAATCATCATCAGCTACAATGGCCCTTAAATTAATAAAAAGATATGTTTTTTGGTTGAACATGGTTTATTGTAACAAGTTTTTTTAATAGTTATGAAATGTATATTTATTTCCTCAGAAATTCTGGGTTGTCTGAAATAACTGGTCTGGATTCTGTGATTGAATACAAAATGTATTTTTGAAAATGCAATCAGATAAAATGTAACAACTTTAGTTTGTCTACACAAGAGAGGTTTACTAAATTAAAACATGGACAAAAAAATTATACACAATAGTAATATATTTCAGTCATTATTTTAGTCATAGACTAAACCA
Source organism: Hybognathus amarus (assembly GCA_030378365.1). Classification (NCBI taxonomy): domain Eukaryota; kingdom Metazoa; phylum Chordata; class Actinopteri; order Cypriniformes; family Leuciscidae; genus Hybognathus; species Hybognathus amarus. The sequence continues at coordinate 79,147 of JAQIUQ010001367.1, forward strand.
AACTTTTTTTACAGGTTGTACTAAACACCTATGAGTTTCAGTCAGTGTATTTGATGATTATTCTTTTAAAAAACAATTATAAAGTGCACATTAAGTGTTCTCTGTCTGTATATGTTCATGTGTTCACGTCTTCACATAGTGGGTGAGACAGCTTTAACACTAGAACGGCCATAACGGTCATTTTGACCGTTTTGAATTTTATATCTACAATAACTTTGTTGAAAAAAATAATTAAATCCTGCTGGTACCTGACTTTTCCTAAAATTGTCTGTATTTTCATTTAAAATGCTTTTCATATAAATTAAGTTACGTAAACGTAAGGCAAAACAAAAAAATGAACATATTTACCTATTTCGGCCATAGACGGTCATATTGACCGCACTGAATTTCGCTGTATTTTTTGTTAAATATCCGCGGTTGATATCGTGGTCTCTCAACTGTCAACAGAGGTCCGTCCGGTCACAGCGGTGTTTGCTATATAATAATTTCTACATTAGTTGTTGATCAGAAATAAGCAAATAAAACCGGACTACAGGATGCCCTGGAGATGCTTCAGAACTTGACGAGTGATGATTCGTATGCAGGGGAGATTCGGAGGTGGAAAGTGAAAGCGACGTTTCCTGGGTGCAAGTCAACATTTCCCTCCTCCATCAGACACGGCCAATCCAGATGTTCCGTTCATGTCGCATGGATCCTGGCGAGTTCCGCTGCTGTCTGCTGCTGTTTGTTTTGCTGCATGGACTGTTCACTAGTTCTGCAAGTCCTATTATTATTATTAGCCTATTTATTATTATTATCATTATAATATTATTATTATCGTCTCGCTTTCGTCTTTGAAAAAATGTGGTTGATCGAAATAATTTAATAATTTAACAACGAAATAAACACTGTTTTGAATCTAACGGTCAAAATAACCGCTTGTGGCCGTCTCTAGCAGCTTTTGGAATTCTGGCACTTCTAGTGTTAAAAACCATGTGCGTCATGCGTACTTTAGAGTGTACTAGATCTACGAAACGGCGCTGCTCATTCATACAGAGACGCGCTGAATATAGAAGGGCCTTGCACACGAGTCTTTTTGCGTTGTATATTCACAGACACGCACATCGCGATTTGATTTAGGCTACTGCAGGCTATATTTTGATTTATTCATCCATCTATCTTTTAAATCGCGCACTTTACGTGGCATATCTGTATTGTAACACAGAAAGACGGGTGTGCGTCTTTTTGACAGACCGGGATTCCCTTAGCATGACAGAAATAATATGGCCTTAAGCTTATAAAAAGTTGATGAATAACCTTTATCTTCACGGAGGGATGGTGTTCCTGAATATGGAGAACATGTTCGACGTGTTTCCTGCTTTTGCAGCCACTCTTCGTCCACATATCTTGCAAATTGGATATCCATCTTCAAGGACAACACCACGACCGTTTTTCGAATATCCAAAATATTCCCATACTGCAGATTTTATCTATTTTTTCGGCGGGAGATAGAGAATTTGCAGCCTTGAAGTCTGACATTTTCAGCACTGTACAGGTATGAGAGTGTAAGCAGTCAAGCTGAAAGAAGTTGCATGCGGCAGTGCATGTGAATTCTGGTTTAATTATTTTTTTTTACCGCGGATAAGTAAAATGTGTGCACGAGATGATAATCGTACATGTCAATATTGCGATAAAACGCCATAATCGGATACCGCCGGACACCCTGACCCTGGCACCACTCCATAGAGATCATATACAGATGCCCTGTTGGCCGCTGGGCACTCAGAAATCCGTCCACCATCTTGAACCCAACATGACATCATGACTTTTGCGTAAACATACATGCCACTTTCAGAGTCAAGTGGCGTGTTAGCTATCTGCATTTTGAGCTACCCGCTTGTATGCGTGTAAGTCTACGCCGTTAAATGTCCGAGTGATTTCCGCGTGTATGTACACGCCATTAAATGTCTGAGCGAAACGAAGCAAAATGTAGATCTACATTTGGGGAGCGATATTTTTTTTCCCTAGGATGGTAGGGGAGGACTCATAAATGCTATTAACCCCAGTGACGTGTAGGTTTAGGTATGGGGTTGGGGTAGGTCATATATTTACACAGTAATGTAACGATTAAGTGCAACGGCGTTCATAAACATGCTGAAAAGCAATTATGCGTGTTGATAGCACGCCAAAAATGGAAATATCAGTCATGAGATCAGTATCTGGAACTCGGTCGTAGAGAGCGGTTAGACAGACTAGACAAGCAACAGTCCAAAGCAATCAGAGACAGTCCAAATGTAGGCTGTACTTCTGTAGAGCATGAGTTAGGTTTATTCCAAGTTCTTTTTAATGTTTATTTGGTTAAATAAATGTATAGTATGCTTATTTTCCAAGTCGACTAGCAGTAGCACTATCGTTTAATCGACTAGTCAGTAAGTCTTGCACAAGCTTAAAGGGGGGGGGGTGACTACTTTTTTCTTTGCATGATTGTATTTATGGGGTGCAATATAACATGTATTCGTGGTTTTTCTTTTTTTAAAAGTCTTATTTTTCATAAACTTCACCTTTATTGTAAGCCGCGCTCTCCTCTGTCCCCTGAACGAGCGGTTCACTTCCTGATTCTATGAAAACACTCCCTCAGAAACACGTCGTGAGCTCAGATTGGTTAGTTTGGCCCGGTGTGTTGTGATTGGCTAAACTGTCGCTCACGTTGTCCGGAAGATTAACGCCCATTGCCTTTACGGGCGAAACGGGCATGTCATGAGCTCCGGTCCAGATGTAAATATGTGTCGAACTCCGAACCTCACCACACACGGCTCTTACTAAACGTTTCTGAATGATAATTTGCTACATTTTTAACTTTATACACGTTTGTTTTACACAATAGCATCTGACTGGCAACAATAGCAACTGACTGGCTACTAATGTTATACTCAAACAGCGTTGGCATGTTTACGTTCTTGATCGAAATCGAAAATAACGTCATAAAGCATATATACATGAAAAATACGTTTAAAACATTAGTACTTATATAAAATTCAGGTCCATAATGTTTGTACGCATTTGTCATAGACACAAAATAGCATAGTCTAACTAGTAGTGGCTATAAAGGCGCTGGCATTTGAAAAAAATAAAACACAAAGCTACGTCTGGAATTATACATGCAAATACATTTAAAATGATTAAGTCTTAGCCTACTTACAGATTGTGGCCCAACAACTGTTGCCTCTTGTTTTAAAGTCGGAACTGCTTCATGTTTTAGTAACAGTTTCTTGTTGAATCCGGTGTTGAACTCACTAGATTACGATCGTCATTTTCAGGAACATAATCAAACATAAATTGTATCCATTGTTGAGGAAGAATAGCGTCCATGGGAAGCCCGAACACAGAAGACCTGACAGCTGCGTGAACAACACACTCGACGAGTCGACGTGCTTCAGAAATATGCGCATGCCATTTTCTGCATATTCTGAGGGAGGGGTTGATGCAAATGTGTGGGTTAGTGACGTACCATAACCTAGCTGTAGTCCCAATCGAGTCGTTTTTGTCAGGCAATTATACTTCCTGATTTTTAAAAGAAAAATACAGAGATATCTCTGCTTACACTGAACTTTCAGTGCTGCAACTTTGCAGATACTGTTCATGCACCAACAGCAACATTACACACTATTTAAAATGAAAAAAGTTAAATCGCAGTCAACCCCCCCTTTAATCATCTTTACCGTTATCGTTCTTGGTATGAACAGACCTTTAGAGTCTGAAACAGGCTCAAATGTTCCGCATGCAAAAACCAAAACAGATTAGATAATTTTGTATATCTTTATGATAGAGTATTTTGCCATAATCCCTCCCTACAAGTTCTAGTATCTTGCCAAAATAAATTGGATGTCGTTTTTAAAAAGCAAATAAATGCAAAATTGCTCCAGAGGTTAACAACATTCATTCACCTTGAGTCTAATGTCTGCATATTATTTTAAACAATATAAATCTTGATACAGTAGCTCTTCATACGACTGAATGAACAAGCAGAGTGTTCTATGGATCCGCAAGCGAAACCCAGGGGAGAACATGTGCCTCACCTCAAATATCAACTCAAGCACTCGCACTCTCTCTTGGAAGAAATGTCTTTGGGGAATAAACCACTAGATCATTTGAACTCTCTCTCTCTCTCTGGGCAACAACAGACTTTGATGGAGTATGTGGAGTGATGCTTCAACGTCTTTAAATGTACCGTAGTGTCTATGTAGTAAACTCTCAATGGACCATCCCTAGGTTACATGGCAGACACAAGCTGTCTCATTTTCAGAGGCCGTGTTGAAGCTTTCGAAATGAGACACATAGACAGTCTCTGTCTTACTGTGATTTCAGGTGTATACAGTAATTTTCATTATTTCAAAGCAGCTTTACATATAAATTACATATCCTTTATAATAGAAAAATTACCCATCTCAAGGTACATTATTTTTTGTGTGTTATCGCCACCTTTCTGCTAGAAAATTCTTCTGTCCCAATCATGGCAAGGAATGAAAACCATGCAGGCTACAATGGGGGAACATTTTTTGTACATCTCAAGGTTAGTTAGCAATGTTACTGGACTGTAAGAATTAAGAGTCTTTGAGGTACGTGAGGTTAAAGGGATAGTTCACTTTGAAATTCATTTTTGATGTTTTAGCTTACCTCAATGGCATCCAAGATGTAGGTGTCTTTGTTTCCACAGATTTTTCAATTTTGATATTTTTCGAGTCAAACCGTTGATTGTTCGATCAGTCATATAATGCAGGTATAGGGGTTCACCTCAAGAGAATGCACAGAGAAGTCCAGATTAAACATGATTTAATGACTCAAAAATGTAAGTACACATTTATGGCCTAAGACACGAAACAAGCGGTTTGTGTGATCAGTTGGACGTGGCTGTGGTTACAAGAGGTAAAAACGATATAAATACTGTTCGTTTTCTCACACAAAGCACTCGTTTCGTGTCTTAGGCCATCAATGTGTACTTACATTTACGAGTCATTAAATCATATTTAATTTTGACTTCTCTGTGCATGCTCTTTGAGGTGAACTGAGGGTGGACCTCCTAAACCTGCATTATATGACTCATAGACAACAACGGTTTGATTAGAAAAATATCAAAATTGAAAATACTGTGGAAACAAAGACACCTACATCTTGGATGCCGTCTTGAGGCAAGCTAAAACATATCAAAAATTAATTTCAAAGTGAACTATCCCTTTAAATGTGGAAGAGTAAAGGGGTATGCATAACATTTCTCACAGTTCCAGGAGAGACAAAAAGATTGTTGATCCAGGAACCTGTCCTACTTGGCAAAATCACAGTCTTTGCCTCCTACTACAAGTTGCTCGCCAGCGACTCCAGCTAAATCTAGTATTGTCTACCACTTTTCTGACAGTATATATATATGTAGGCACTGTTTTTTTGAGCATTGAATGGTGACAAAACAGTTTGTCATGATGGCATTTCAGAAAAGTGTTAAATAACCCAGAAAATGTCCACCAGTGGTCTCATGAGTAAAACAATAGCCTTAATCAAATCAATTCTTCAAGCCACATTATTTGAACATTTATGATTTTCATTTCCTTATATTCAATCTGTTCAAGTCAGAGTGTTATGCCATTCATCTAAAATCTACTTTGGAAAGGTAAAGTTCTTCAGGGCATGAAAATTACATGGTGAAGGAGTTGTTTGTACCAAACAGCCTGCTCTGTGTAGTCGATGATAAACAATTTGAGTCGAGAATTTGGCATCTTAGAAACTTCAGACTTGTGTGCCCTCCAGAAGCTTGCGTTTGTGCAAGTGAAATAGATAAAGATTATTGTACCACAAGCGTAAGCCTTTACTCGTCAGTCCTTAATTTTGAGCGAAATGAAAACCCAAAAGTGAAGTAATGCCCCATGACATCATCGACATCAATGTGGTGGTTTGACCTGAGCTATAAATAACACGGAGATCATGAGTATCACTCAGTGAAGTTCATATTAAACAGTCTTGCTTCTGCCTAGCAAAGCATGCTAAATTCATGAGCTCTAATGTACTGAGTTCAATCACATACCGTGACTCATTTCTGATGCACTCAGAGAATGAGAGCAGAGGAGGATGACGTGGGAGTGGAACTGCTCAGATCTGTGGACTTTTTAGTAGACTTGATGACTCCGCTGAAGAATTGAATATAAAGCACGGGGAGTATCTAGAGACAGCAGAGCAGGATGTTGGCAGAATTGAGTCTATTGTCAAAAATTGAGCAAATCTGCTTCACAAAGCTCTAGTTTTACACAACCCGGAAACATTCCCCTCATCTTTTTGTTTTTAAATGTGATCCAATAGTTTTGAACTTTAACAGAGAACCCACCTACAAAGAAGTAAACATTTCTCAATGGGAGAGAGGCCAGACTCTGTACAGATGAAATGTAAGACCCACGATTCCTCATCCTTTCAGCGTCACATAAAGCGCTTTATGGCAAAACGGCGCTATGCTACGCACATGGTACCCTTTATCGTTTTATATAACATGCGAAGCTCAAGGCGTCATAAATCCTTTAGCCGTAATGTGAGACTACCCTACCCTACCCCACACCTAAACCTAACCATCACAGCGCGTGTTATATAAACGATAAAGGGTACCATGTGCGTAGTATAACGCCGTTTTGTCATATAACGTTCTATATGACGCTAAAGGATGATGAGACGCGATTAATGTCAGAGAGTTTGGTTAAACCAGGCTAACCTTGGTGTGCAAAAAAAGGTAAATATTAAAGGGAATATACTAAAGGGAGTTTTTTTCTCGTAAACAAGTTCTAGGGGTGCCAATAATTGTGGCCAACATGTATTGGAGAAAACATTTATTTAATAATGGTTTAAAACCGCACTGCACATGTTGGATGTCTTCAGTTCTTGAAGCTCTCTACCAATATAGTTCTGATGTGCATCAAAAGTACAATGCCTCCTCCTCTTGTTGAAGTTACGCCTGATTTTTGGGCCTGATAGACAGTTAATACAATAACATGGCCCTATAAACATGACAGAAATTACCCTTCTGGAATTGCTGCATTTCGGAACCATTCAGAAAGTAGATTTCATGTCTAATACAGGATTTCTCATTCGATTTGACCAATCTCTCCAAACTGAGACAATTGAAATGACACATTTTTATCAAAACATTTTGTACGAAATTCTCCATTGTGTTCACACAGCCAATTAAATTGTAATATATCTCGAAATAAAAACATTTGTAGCTCTTTTGATTGTATTTTCTAAACAGCACACTAAAAAAGTCTGTATTTTCAGAGAATTTGCATTTCACAGATTGCGTTAACTATAAAAAATTGAGGAGCAGAAGGAGGGTTGAGAGTTGAGAAATGGGTGTAATGAGGAGGAAGAAGTGGAACAGGTAGAAAGAGATTAGGTATGAGGAGGAAAGAGCTTAAGAAAATGAAATGGGTAGGAAGAGTAAAAATGGGAAAAAGAGATGGAGAGTAAGAGATAGGGTAATTGGTGTAGTGGAAAAGAATAAGAGGATAAATTGTCAGAACACTTGAACAAAAAGAAAGGGGACAGCAGGATGGAAGAGGAGTGAAGAGATGAAGGTACAGACTTTTAATGGAGTAGTTCACTTTTACAAAACTTTTGCTGATAATTTACTCACCTCCCATGTCATCCAAGATGTCCATGTCTTTCTTCCTTGAGTCGGAAAGAATTGAGGTTTTTGATGAAAACATTCCAGGATTTTTCTCCATATAATGGACTTCAATGGTAACCAAACTGGTGTTGTTTTAAGCCCTTTGAAGCTGCACTGAAACTCTCATTTGGACCTTGAACCGTTTGGTTCCAAAGAAGTCCATTATATCTAGAAAATCCTTGAATGTTTTCATCAAAAACCTTAATTTCTTTTCGGACTGAAAAAAGAAAGACATGGACATCTTGGATGACATGGGGGTGAGTAAATTATTAACGAAAGTTCTTTAAATGAAATGGCAGTCTCTTCTTGAGAGAAACAGAAACAAAGTGGTACTATGGCATTCAAATTATTATTATTATTATTTTTTATTTTTTTTAAAGTATTGTACTATACTGTGTTTGCTGATAGTGTACATTTGTAAATACTCTACTGGGCTAATGCGGTCGAAGTGTTGCAACTAGAGATGTCCCAGATCACGTGGTCGAAAATTCGAGTCCGATCACGTGCATCGGAAATCGAGCCCGATCACGTGAGTTTCAGACTTTAATTCGGAATCGGATGTTACCTCCCGATCAGGAATTCGGATATACATATACCGTATTTTCCGCATATATTATAAGGCGCAATTAGTTAACACGCTCAGCGTTATCTGAATTTCGCCCGCGATCGCGTTCGTGTCCCATCTTATGCCCGCTTTGTCACACGTCCAGTTCAACCTCGTATAAATCAGGTTATGTGTGTCTCCGCTCACGAGCGCTCACTCTTAACAGACACACGAACAGACACACAGTCCCCGTCGCTGCTCGCGCGTCACAGAATGTTCATAAAGCGCTCCCCGTTCACAGTAACCGGGTCGTCTCATTCAAAACAGCCAGCTGTTGCTGTCCGGCGTGTCCGTTTTTATTTCGGCTCCCATGTTAACAGGTTAGAGCTTGCACACTGCCTGAGTGACACGCGCATATCAGGGGCACATGAGCCGCGCGGAAAACGGTGCCATGCCAGAAATAGAACCGACGCCTATTTTTCACGCAACACACAAGCATTGGAAGTGTTTCCAGGTAAAATAGAATAGGAAAATATGTTTATATGTTATTTTGTACACGAATACATATTGATAAATTAAATGTTGATGGTTGAAGTCTAGGTTTTGACAAATTCTGATATAAATATAATTTAAAAATAAATAAATATCAATTTTCAAATATTGCAATACAGATCTATACCTTTTCAGTATCTGTCTATACAGAACGAAATATATCTGTCTATTTTGCTGTTAAGATAGAGCACAAAATGATTGCAATGTGTGCTATTTGTTTTTATATTAGAATTTTTTTATATATACTTTTTGCACTAAAGTCCAAAAAGTGAAGAATTTATGTTTATTACCTGGTTGTCAAATGTTAAAATAAGGCGAATTAAATTAAAATCAGGAACATCTTGGAATTGGGTCTGTTTCGCTTCTCTTTATTCTTTTTTGTATATATAGAAGTATCGGATCGGGAACTCGGTATCGGCAGAGACCAAAATCAAATGACTCGGATTCGAAGGGGCAAAAAACCTATATCGGGACATTCCTGAGTTGCAACATATACAGTAAAATGCTTTATTGTCTGCAATGCTTAAAACAGTTGTGATGCTAGTTAATACTGTATCGCCAATTGTCTGCTCTAATAATGCTGTTGTACCTAGACAGTTTCCCGAAAGTAACCCTGGCTGTGATATTATTAGTCTCTCTATAGTTCATGAACCAACTGGAGGTGCCCGCTAACTGTCTCTTTCACTCTAGTAAATAATATCTGACTGAAAAGCACCAGTTTATCTTTTATCTTTTAAGCCTTTTTGAGTATGATGTGAAATGTCGATGACTTACAATGTTTCTGGACAAGGGGCTGTGGATAGCTGGTTTGTTTTTCACGGTCCGAGATCCTCAATACCTCTGCATAGGGAGAGAGAGCCACTGGCAAAAATAAGAGAAAAGAAAGTGAGTCTACTAGTAGCATAAGTCATTTCTATAATGTTTTAAGAGATGTTAATGTGAATCTATCAATGTATATCAACTCAACTTAGCAAGTCACATCAATCAAACCACAGAAATGATTTTTTTTCAATTAAACTTGCTGAGGCACTTATTGACATTGATGGAAAGTGACCTTTGATGAACATTTGGGTATGTAAACAGTAATAATGTCTGAGAATTAGTGCTGTATCGTGAATACAGTCCCTGCTCAAACTCAAGATGTTGCCGAGAAAGGCGTGAAGTAGAAATATATATTTCATCACACACAAACATCTGCATCTCTCAGCATGAAGAAGCTTTCCGGCTTTTAGTTTAAACCAGAGCGATTTGAGGCACAGCATGAGTCTGCCTTAGAAGGATCATTAAACCGGATAACTCAATAAACATATTGAGACCATATCTGAAAAAACATATCTTTTAAAATAATATGGTATTCCGTAAGCAATGGGTTTCCATACACATGTGCACACACACATACACAAGTTTTCCCCACCATTGACAGAAATTTCTGTCATTTATGAACAACGCTTCCGCTATTGATGAAATTTTCTGCTTGACTCGTTCAATGCAGTTTGTGAAGTTCAACGGAGACTCGCTTTATGCAACATGGAGATACTCACAGGATTTTATAACAGCTACAGATTACGATAGTAACCGGAAAACAAATGTGCTAAAATGCATTAATCTGCACAACACACATGAGCGCTGGTGTGTGTATGGATGTCAAGCTTGACAGAACTTATTAAAATGGGAGAGCAATAATTATGACTAAAATATTTTTTTGTTGCTATTGTAGCAGGTAGTGTATAACCCTTGCTGTGATTGGTTGGTGTCATGCCAACTCAGTGAGCCCATCAGTGCCCAGGGTATATAAAAAGATGAGTGGTTTGTTGGCCAGGTATGTGTCACTATGGGTCCTGCCCATTGTAAACTTCATGTTGTGAGTAATGGTAGGTGTAGTAGCGATGGGTTGGAATTTCAAACTTTGAACTTGATTGACATGTTGACATTAGTATATTTGTGGCAGGCAGGAGAGTTCCGATGCATCCTCTGGTTTTTCTCTTGGTGTGCACTGGCTCTTGCAGTAGCTGCTAGGTAAGTTTATGTATGGCAAGTGAAGATGTGTAGTAAAGTGCTGCAAACCTCAAATGGTGCTGATGATTTTAAGTCAATTTAGTTTGTTTTTACTTCTAAGTAATTGTAAATCTTTGGCAGGAGGCTGACATTTTAAGGAGTAAATGGATTTAAAGGAGTGAATCACCCAGCAAAAGTTTTTTTCTAAGTGAACGTAATCCTTTAAACTTACTAATGTAACTGCTCTGCTCATTACTCTCAGTAAATGTATTTATTTTGGTTTATGAATGTGTACTTTTGTATGTCAGTAGTTTGTATTTTCTTTCCATTGCTTCATTGAAACGCTGAATGGGAGGGGTTGGCTGTGGTTATAATTTGTTTGTGTATTTTCACATAGTGTGTTTAAAACTATCACTGTGTGTGTTGGATATTGAGTGTAGGGTGTAAATCCAAAAGTGTCTCTGCTGGGTAACGCTTTAGATTACAGCCCGGAAAGTACTGTGTAATTAAGAGGAATTTACAGTGTACAACTTTCTGTAATTATAGTGTACCTATAAAGTACTTACATGTAAGTATAAGGGAACAATATGTAAAGTTTGGGGAATAAAGTGATAACAACCAGGAGAAATTAAAAGAAATATTTATACTGTAAGTATTATAGAATTAAGGGTACTTATTCTATTATGTATACAATTTTACCTTTGGGAGCAATTTAGCGAGAACATACACTGCGTACCTTTTTGTAATAATTGTGTACCAAAGCAATACATACTGTATAGGCTTTTTAAAAATGACAGGGTACATATCTATGCATTTATACAAAAAAAATAGATATAAAGATAGCAATACGTAACTGAACGAAGAC
>JAQIUQ010001368.1:0-13853 GCA_030378365.1 Hybognathus amarus
TAGGGCTGTCAACTTTCAGTCGCTTAGTCGACTAATCAGTTTTAATGCCGTCTTGGTCGACTGAAATTCTTTATTGGTTGACCAGTCGCATTTTTTTCTTTTTTTTTGCCAAATAGAAATACATTTTCAATGATTTACTCCCTGATATTTATTCCTTTATAAAGCAGTTATTTATTACTGTATTCTAAATATAATTAGCCTATGTTTTATCCCCAACTTTAAATGCTTTTAGGCTATTTCTTGTAACTGCGCCACAGTTTAGCGCACACACATAACACACTCGGGAACCGCACCTACTGGCTGCGCTGCTGCTCGCGTCTCAGTAAGGGATGTACTGGTAGGTAGTTTTGCTGTATTCATTCAGTTCACGCTACTTTAGTCGACAGAATGTCCAAGAAATCTAAATCTTTTGTCTGGCTACATGTTTGTGGAGGTAGGCGACGGTGGCGACCGTGCTTGCTTCCATTATGAGCTGCGCACATCGCGTGCCTATTTGAAATCAAACTTGAGCGCGCAAAAGACGTGAGCAGCTCTTTTAACGGCTTTATCATACTGACTCAATAGATTGTTTTCTTAATAGGTTTTTATCTGTACACTTGACTCATTTGAAAGTAGCCTAAATAATGTAACAAAACGAAATTAAACTTATATGCTATCTTACAACACAGCCTAGATTTCAGATAGTTTTTTAGGCTATTTTGTCTGTTGTTTAAGACGCCTAACAGATCGGCTGGACAAAAGTTAACCCATAGCTTTGTAAGTAAAGAAGAATACAGCCTGTATAAACGAGAGCTTTTGTTAGGATTTTTCATTATGTGGCAGATAGCAGTTATATTATTTTGTAGCGTGTGGTGTGATCAGGTGCGCGATTGTGACCGTCACTATAGACCAAGGACAGAGCTCCTCACTTGCAGTTAAACAAATCACTTAATTTTCAAAGAATTGTATTATTATTATAGTTTTATTTATTTTCGATGTTTTTTCGTTGTTGTTTTATAAATGCTCTATGACAATTGTTTAAAAAATGTTCAATCAAAACATCCGTTTTTTTTTTTTTTTTTTTAGTCGACTAATCGTCGCGCAGGACAAGACCTTGGTCGACTAAGGATTTCTTTGGTTGTGTTTAACATTGTGTGTAATACCCGTGCGATCGGAGTTAAAGTCCAATCTCAAGCGCGTGTCATGTTTCTATGGCAATCAGAGCAGAGCTTCCGCCAGACCGCGCTTTACATTCTCCTATTTTCATAATAGTATAAATGAGCCGTCTTGTTTAATCTTAAAGTTTTGGTGGTCAGATTTAGACTCAATGAAGAACAGAGAGCACAGATATGATCAAGCTGAACAAGCAACAAGCAATCGTTAAATATAGTTCAAAAGGGCAAACAGTTAAAAGTTATTATGCGAGTTAACTCAGTCAGAATGTACATGTCATGTGCAAGAATGCATTTGTCATCCATCACCGTGACATCAAGTGGACATTTAAAGCTGAAATAATGAGTGGATTAAGCTTGGAATAACGAGAGAAATAACATGGATAGAACTTTCTTGTCGGTGGATTGTAATGCATCACAGTCAGTCAGGTAACGTTACAAGGAAGTGAGACGACGACTACTAAAATTAGGTAAGACAAAAAGCTTTATTTTTCGCAACTCGTGTGAAATAATATGTGACGACAATCGGGTCCAGCGAGTTGCTTGCTTAAAAGCCAATAATAAATTAAAAATAAAATAAATAAGGATGCACTGTTAATCGGGGATAATACTCGAAATGGCTATATGGCTCAGTGCAAATAATCACAAAGATAGGGATTCGGCTGACAAAATGTTCTGGAGACCCTGAGCTATCGTACAGCTTCAGAAGACTTAAATATATTAATAATTACAGTCCAATACTAGGGTAGGACTGGGCAAATTCAGACAGAATTTTAATTTTTGGGTGGACTATTAATTCTAAGCAATTTGCAAGTCTCTGCCTGCAACAAAAAAGTGAAGGACCATAAGCAGTTGCCCAGGCCGCAGGAACAAAGCTCTTGTTAACTGGTGTGTCCTCCAGTTGCGCTTCTGTTATCCCAGCAGCCTCTCCCTCCCCAACAATGACCTCCATATACACCTGGTCAGTCATCTCCGAACAGTCTACAGTCAGGACAGGGTAGTAACCTTGAAAGCACATTTTATTTGATATGACACTGGGGCCTCCTTGCCACTGAGTCAGAAATCCATCCATTCCGGTGGATGTGAATAGTCAAAACACCTCTAAAAGCACTTGCTACGGATGGGAAAAACTGAACACAATCCTAGTTTTTATATGACTGGACGTAAGTCGGAGGCGGGGATCGACACAATGCGAGGCCAGATCCCATTTTTTAACGTGTGGATTTTCGGACTCAGTGTTCAAGGACCTTAACTCTTCTTAAAAGAGCCAGAACTCACTGAGATCCCCGGTCCTCCCCTGGCAGGCGTCCTTCACAGCCATGTAGACCATCTTCTCTCTGGGCAGCCGGCCTGAGACCACTGGCTCCAGTATCTGCGCTGACCATCTGGGGAGTCTCAGCTTTCTGCTGACCACCTCTGTGCTGCCTACAACACCACACAAACATCCATCTTACAGGGTTTCTGCAGGTTTCAGGACATCAAATTTAAGACGTTTTTAACCCCTTAACTGTCACCCCCCTTTTTTGAATAGACATGAAAATGCACATTTCGAACTTAAATGGTTGTAATTCAAGAATGCTTTGGAATATAGACATATGATTGGTCTTGTTTTAAAGAAGACATTTGGCAGATATTTATGTAGAAGTGAAATAAATTAAGAAAGTTAAACAGAAAAAAAGTTATAGAAGTTTGAGTTTATGGAAATGTACAATGTAAAAATATTAATTATTTATATTTTACATAAAATATATATTTTCAAAACCTGGGCTACTCTAAAACTGCAGAAAAATCAAAGCCAAAAATCTGAACAAGTTGTGTTTCAAATTTTAGGTTGATATCTCAAAAAATGAGCTTTCAGTAAGATTTTGTTTGAGTGCAGTGCCAAACTTTTTCACTAGGGCACAATCAGACTCCATTACTGCCCATATAAGGGCGCCTGCATTTCCATTCGTGTTTTATTTATTATTTTTTCTTGATATTTCAAACTTTTCAGACCTTTTTTTCCAAAACAATTGAATTGATGCTATCTTTTGAACTTTTGGCATGAAAACAAACTGAGGTATCTACCATTTTTTCATGTTCACTGCTATTTTAAAAATAAAGGTCTGAAATCGCTTTATGAGTATGAAAATATTCTTGTTGCATACTGATAAATTATGGTTCCTCTGTAATATATTTTGAAAATCAATCACCAAATATGGAAACTAGAGATTCTAAGCTTTCAAATGATATATAGTTTGTCAATATTACTAAAGGTATTTACTAAGATATTATTGTTTTAAAAATATAGTGGCAAACGTCCCACCTGTGGGACGGTGACAGTTAAGTGGCTAAGACATTTTGATGACCATAAACATTGAAATTTAAGACCTACACACACGCATTACCAAAAATTTAAATAAGAAAATATTCGCAAAAAAAAATATTTATATGTGTGTGTGTGTGTAGGTGAAATTTGTACTTTGCATTTTATACTGTAAAAACACAATTATAGTTGATTTTAGTTGATCATACCCAGAGATGAAATGGCATGAACATTCATTCATGATTATTATGAAATCAATTTGCCAAATGTATGTCTAAACCCAGCAAATAAAATTAGCAGTGATCTTGCAACAGGTTAAGTCTAGTTAAAATAAACTCTTCACAAAAATAGTTTTATAAACAGATAAACCTCACTATTTCAGCCTTTAAATGATGTTTTATAAACAGATTGAGTCAAAAAAATGATAAATTACTGACATTCCTTATCTTTTATTATTAATAGTAAAATTTGGGCCGATTTTCCTGGTTGCGTCTGTCGTTGCTATGCAACCATGCACTGCACCTCTCCATAACGGCAAAGACGTTCTAGTAGCCAATGGATTTCCACCAACCAGAAACGCTGTGTAATGGTCTGGGTCTGGCCAAGATTTATCTGCTACGGAGAAGAGAAAAACACCCGTAGTGTTTGGTGCACCGCGAATCCTTCATGTTGACTGAACTTTCACTGTTGTTACGGAAGGGGCTGATTGGTTGGTTCTTCAGTTTGTTTGCGGCATTCTGAAACTTAAATGTTGAGATTTTTTCAATCTCGCTGTGGATGCGACGCGCCTATATTTGAATGAACTAGACGCGCAAACCTGGATAGTATGAACGGCCTCTTGGTGAGCTACCTCGTATCAAGCCACGAGCTAATGCTAGCACGCAAGCGGCGTGTTCGAACGGTTTGAAGCTCTAGCTCTGCTTTGTAGGCTGACTCAATACGTTTTTGCTACTTTGTAGTAGAGGGTGGTTAATCTGTCCTGATTTCCCGACTTCGATTCGATTACGATTATTGAAGTCCCGATTCGATTACAGTCGATTTTCGATTATTAACGATTCTCGATTAGCGATTATTGATTTTCCATTTTACAACAGTAAACAAAAATACACTAGACCAACATATGATTATATTAGCAGCAGCATCATTTTGGTATTAATTGCACTTTTTATTTGTTTGAAATTCAATGAAAATGTAATGATGGTTAGTGAAGACATGCAAACATGCTTGTTGTCTACTACTTAGGCAACCCATTATCTTTAAATAATTTTTTGAACAATTGTGTTGCATTATAATGCAAAGGCACCTGGTTCTATTAATTGACAGCATTAAAATGCATTTTGTGATTTCCTTCAATTGAATATCTTTGAAGCAAGTTTGTGGGGCTTGAAGGGCACCCAATTCAGAGAATCACCCAGAAATTCAAAAGAACAGCATTTATCTGAAATAGAAAGCTTTTGTAACATTAAATAATACAGTTTAAAAGTTTGGAGTTGGTAAGAATTTTTCTTACATTTTTTGGGAGAAAGAAAAAAGAAATCTATACTTTTATTCATCAAGGATAAATTAAATTAAGTTGATCAAAAGTTACAGTGAAGACATTTATAATGTTACAAATCGATTATCTGAATCTTTTGTGTGTGTGACTATAAATACTTTCCTTTAAATGTACAAAGTAATGACCCATAAAGAATTAACGTACAATATATTTTATTAGCATTCCAAAGAACCAACAGGAAAATAAACGTGTGCCTGAACTAGGAGCATAACTTTAACTTACTTGTAGTAAATTAATATTATAATGACCGGTACAGCCGAGTGTTTTTCCTCCTCTGGCTGGAAACGCATCATATGGCTTGTCATATTTGTCGTGTTTCCGTCGTTAGTTTTATTCTACAAAGCTTACAACTAGCGTGGCTCTTGCCCAGTTCCTTTCCCCCTTCAACTTCAGAAGCCAAAATATTTCCACACGTCAGCTTTTAACCTAACAAGGAGGGTGTTTGGATCTCGCGCGCCATCGCGTCTCTGTTATGTGCACGCGTCAGACGGTCTGGTCACTGCACTTCCGTCTTTCGCGTTCCGTCAATATTACGTTTTTATAAATATATATTGTAACAGGGTTCAGGGAAGAAGGAGGCAGGAACCGGATGATGATCAAAAACTAAAACTTTATTTAAATGAAATAAACAAACAAAATACCTGCCAGCAGCCCCTCGCGGACGACTGCTGGCTACCCAAAATAAAATATAAATACCGGCCAGCAGCCCCTCACGGACGACTGCTGGCTTATCCAAAATAAAGTATAAAACACAAACAAAAGCAGGCCTGTTCCTCTCTCTCCCATCCACTCCGTCGCTCCCCCTTTATAGCTCCGCTCCTTCGTGAATGATGCGAGACCGGTGTGCTTCGCAGGTGCTGCTCATTAGCAATCGCACCACCGGCCTCGCGACTTCACTCACGTCCCTCGGCCGTCCTGCTCACCACATATATATAATTTTTTTTTTTTTTTTTGGAAAATCGATTTTGGGATATTTGTGAATTCGATTCAGGATCGTCCACGTGCCGCATCGCGATACATGAGATCGATTTTTTCCCCACCCCTACTTTGTAATAACTTTCTGCAGCCAGAGTTTTGGCAAATGAACCTTTTGAGGGTAAAATCTTTTTAAGACCTGACTTTTTAAGACCAAATTTAAGACTTCAGATGAAAATCTAGCTGTTTTTAAGACTTTTAAGGCCTTAAATTTAAAGTTCAGAATTTTAGACTTCTAAAGAGTAACTAAACACTTAACCAACTTTTTTTAGTTAATGATCTGTTAGAATGGAGCTTCATAAATGCTGTTCATTGATTCGAGTACATTTTTTGACAGTTGGCAATAAAGTCTTTTAATTTTCAAATATATGGTGTAAAAACGTCTGAGTGCTGCCCTCTTCAGGTTAACGGAAAGCTCCTGCAGCAGGGGTACTCTCTGACGTAGCGAACTCTCTGACACTACTCTGTCACGCCCTTGGTGCGAGCTCACCACGCCCTTGGCAGCCCCTGGTATAAAAGCATCTGGTTCCGTCAAAACTACTGTAGCGAGTCAGGAGTTGGATTTATGAGTATTGAAAACGATCAGGGTAGCATCATGAGAACCCGAACTCAAAAGATGGACTAATCATTTCTCTTTCCGGTGCTGACAGCATAGACTATATGGGACTGGCAGGAAGAACGAAAGACTCGGACCCGGCCGAACTTGAGAACTCGAGAGATGAACTAATCTTTATTCTTTCCGGTACTGCTGTGCTATCTCGACACGGCCGCTTCCTTTCGGCGCCCATGTTAACCTATGGTGTCGTTCACACCAGACGCGGAGCGCCGGCGAGGCGCAGCCGGCCCGCGCCGTGAAAGCGCCAGTTTCGGCGTCTAGTCTATTTTTTCCGCGAGCCGCGAGTGATCCGCGTCAATTCCGGAAGGAAGTTACACCAAGACAAACTCGACCATCCGGTAAATGTAATCAAGATTTTCGTAAGTAGCCTACTAGATGTTTTGGAATATTTAACATGACATTTTAATTATATAATGATGAAATGAACGAAATGATTCGATAAAAGATTCGTTCATTTTGCTGAACGAGACTCAAAGATCCGAGTCAGTAACATGATCCGAACTTCCCACCACTACAGCTGTCAATTAATCCGTCACTGCGGGTCTCATGTGCACGCTCCCCGCTCAGCCCCGCCCTTGGCTCGTCCCCTCTGTCTCCGCTGGGGTCTGCCCACTTTTTTAGCATTTTTCAAATTTTGCCAGTGGGTGGAGTCAGGCTTTGACGAGGGGTTTAGTTACGCTTTAAGACCCCGCTGGAAACCCTGTCTTACAGGGCATGAATGGAGAACCAAAATGCCTTGATATTCTACTCATAAGAGGTTACTTAAACTTAGGCCGAACAATTCATCAAACTCGTAAGCGTGATTACGGTTGCCACGATTATGGTAATCGTTCAAAGCCACGATAACAAACAAACTTCTAACTCATCCTCACTCTCATCTCATGGAAGAGTGAACTCTGCATCCTATTGCCCTTTCTGTGAAATATTGTTGTATTGATTTTCGTAAAAAGAAGAAATCTACTTAATTTATTTAAACTTATAATACACACTTCAAATAAATGAATAAATGCAATCCTATTGTTGATGCTACTATCAATAAAAATCCCAATGGGGAAATACATTACTGCAATTCCACTGTGGTACAGCGTTGCCATATGGAAACATTGATATTTTGTTGGAAACTATCTAAGACAAAGTTGATTTGTGAATTAGAATATCTAATTTACTTATCAAATATACATCAATGTAGGGCTGTCAACTTTAGTCGTTTAGTCGACTAATCAGTCAATGCCGTCTTGGTCGACTGAAATTCTTATTGGTCGACCAGTCGCATTTTTTTTTTTTTTTTTGCCAATAGAAATACATTTTCAATGATTTACTCCTTGATATTTATTCCTTTATAAAGCAGTTATTTATTACTGTATTCTGAAATATAATTAGCCTATGTTTTATCCCCATACTTTAAATGCTTTAATTTAGGCTATTTCTTGTAACTGCGCCACAGTTTAGCGCACACACATAACACACTCGGGAACCGCACCTACTGGCTGCGCTGCTGCTCGCGCTCAGTAAGGGATGTACCGGTAGGTAGTTTTGCTGTATTCATTCAGTTCACGCTACTTTCAGTCGACAGAATGTCCAAGAAATCTAAATCTTTTGTCTGGCTACATTTTTGTGGAGGTAGGCGACGGTGGCGACCGCGTTGCTCCATTATGAGCGCGCACATCGCGTGCCTATTTGAAATCAAACTTGAGCGCGCAAAAGACGTGAGCAGCTCTTTTAACGGCTTTATCATACTGACTCAATAGATTGTTTTCTTAATAGGTTTTTATCTGTACACTTGACTCATTTGAAAGTAGCCTAAATAATGTAACAAAACGAAATTAAACTTATATGCTATCTTACAACACAGCCTAGATTTCAGATAGTTTTTTAGGCTATTTTGTCTGTTGTTTTAAGACGCCTAACAGATCGGCTGGACAAAAGTTAACCCATAGCTTTGTAAGTAAAGAAGAATACAGCCTGTAACGAGAGCTTTTGTTAGGATTTTTCATTATGTGGCAGATAGCAGTTATATTATTTTGTAGCGTGTGGTGTGATCAGGTGCGCGATTGTGACTGTCACTATAGACCAAGGACAGAGCTCCTCACTTGCAGTTAAAAAAAATCACTTAATTTTCAAAGAATTGTATTATTATTATAGTTTTATTTATTTTCAATGTTTTTTCGATTGTTGTTTTATAAATGCTCTATGACCATTGTTTAAAAAATGTTCAATCAAAACATCCGGGTTTTTTTTTGTTTTTTTTAAGTCGACTAATCGTTGCGCAGGACAAGACCTTGGTCGACTAAGGATTTCTTTGGTTGATTACAGCCCTACATCAATGTTTAGAAATTAGGTTAATAGAGCAATTTCTGGAGCATTTTAACAGGTGTCTTCCATGCAACAGTGGGAAAGAGTGTTTTGGAGGGACATTCAAATGTCATGTGACTTAAAAACAACTTATCATTGGCTACCTTAAAGGGATAGTTCACCCAAAACGACGTTCTATCATTGGACAGTAGAAAATGTGTTTAGGACAAACAAAAATATTCTCCAGGACGAAAGACATTTTGTGTGTGTGTTCACAGCGCGGGATTGCGGGTATTGCGCATAATTCTATTCATTCCCGCAGGTCTCCTATTTATAATGCGGGATATTCCCGCAATCGTAATCCACACAGACTATAAAATCAAATCATTCTTTTAATAACTATCTGCCAGACGCAATTTCACACACAGCCTGAGTGTTCAGCGGTGTCTCGTCTTCTCTTTTCTCAAAATGTGTTGTGGAAGGCAAGCATCAGGCGCTGCTGCGATAATACACACTCGCGTTCTGGAGTCGGGACATGACGGTATATTCACAACCGGGTCAGCAGTGCATCGTGAATGAAGTTTACCATTTGCACGTCTTTTTAGTCTTAACAGTTTAAACATTTAAGCAATTTTAAACTAATCAGTGCTCGCGCGAGTTTCTATATGCGCACATTCATAGAAAATCCACCTCAAGAGCAGCTGGCCAGAAACAAAAGTTATTTTTCATGGATTACATTGCTTTAACACGCAAAACTGTGTCCATTTCGGTCTTCGTGAGTATAATAGTCTAAAAATAGTCGGTTTTGTCTTTAATAAGCATAAAACGCGTGCCAATAGGCTATATAATGAACACAGAACCCGTGCACTAGCTCTTAAAGTGACAGCGACCATATGTGTCGGTCATTAATTTAGTCGTCAAAAAAACAAAAGAGAGCTTTAAGTTAAAGGAACCAGGATTAATAGCCTATGTATTTAATTTATTTAGGACTAAAATACTATCCAGAGTTATTTTCCATTTGATTACTTTATTCACTTTCTGTCTATGAATACTAGTGTTAGAGCTATTCAAAACTTTTCTCTTTATTTGTATCTTTATTCTATTGTATTTATTTGTGCAACTTTTTCAATTTAATTGAACAATTTAAATGAAGCCTTGTGTTGTGTAAATTCTTACAACATTACCCCATTGTAAAACTGCAATGAGCGCAAACATTTAGGCAAGATAAATAATATTTTGTTTGGCAAAAATTAAGGTGTTTATATGTCACAGTAGTTAAATCTGTATCTGTATTGAATCTTCAAACTTTAAAATCATTCATATTAACTGGTTAATAGATTTTATCTCTGGAAGTATGTAGGTTTGGAAATTTTAGAGAAATTCTAAATCAATGCATCACAGCTAAACTAAACCCATTATATTTTATATAGTCATCTGAATTGTTTTAGTCACCAGCTATGGAGGATAATAACAAAGTACAGAAACAACATTTTTATTTTGGGACGGTTGACATTCACTTTAGGATGGTTCAAATTGTTTTTCAGGACGGAGGTGAAAAAGTTAGTCTGGAGTAGGGGTGGTTAGATCTGTCTGATTTCCCGAATTCAATTCGATTACGATTATTGAAGTCCCGATTCGATTACAGTCGATTTTCGATTATTAACGATTCTCGATTAGCGAATATTGATTTTCCATTTTACAACAGTAAACAAAAATACACTAGACCAACATATGATTATATTAGCAGCAGCAACATTTTGGTATTAATTGCACTTTTTATTTGTTTGATATTCAATGAAAATGTAATGATGGTTAGTGAAGACATGCAAACATGCTTGTTGTCTACTACTTAGGCAAACCATTATCTTTAAATAATTTTTTGAACAATTGTGTTGCATTATAATGCAAAGGCACCTGGTTCTATTAATTGACAGCATTAAAATGCATTTTGTGATTTCCTTCAATTGAAAATCTTTGAAGCAAGTTTGGGGGGCTTGAAGGGCACCCAATTCAGAGAATCACCCAGAAATTCAAAAGAACAGCATTTATCTGAAATAGAAAGCTTTTGTAACATTAAACAATACAGTTCAAAAGTTTGGAGTCGGTAAGAATTTTTCTTACATTTTTTGGGAGAAAGAAAAAAGAAATCTATACTTTTATTCATCAAGGATAAATTAAATTAAGTTGATCAAAAGTTACAGTGAAGACATTTATAATGTTACAAATCGATTATCTGAATCTTTTGTGTGTGTGACTATAAATACTTTCCTTTAAATGTACAAAGTAATGACCCATAAAGAATTAACGTACAATATATTTTATTAGCATTCCAAAGAACCAACAGGAAAATAAACGTGTGCCTGAACTAGGAGCATAACTTTAACTTACTTGTAGTAAATTAATATTATAACGACCGGTACAGCCGAGTGTTTTTCCTCCTCTGGCTGGAAACGCGTCATATGGCTTCTCATATTTGTACATGTTTCCGTCGTTAGTTTTATTCTACAAAGCTTACAACTAGCGTGGCTCTTGCCCAGTTCCTTTCCCCCTTCAACTTCAGAAGCCAAAATATTTCCACACGTCAGCTTTTAACCTAACGAGGAGGGTGTTTGGATCTCGCGCGCCATCGCGTCTCTGTTATGTGCACGCGTCAGACGGTCCGGTCACTGCACTTCCGTCTTCCGCGTTCCGTCAATACTGCGTTCCGTATAAATATATATATCAATTTTTTTTTTTTTTTTTTTTGGAAAATCGATCTTGGGATATTTGTGAA
This sequence comes from Hybognathus amarus, assembly GCA_030378365.1. NCBI lineage: Eukaryota > Metazoa > Chordata > Actinopteri > Cypriniformes > Leuciscidae > Hybognathus > Hybognathus amarus. The sequence continues at coordinate 11,668 of JAQIUQ010001368.1, forward strand.
ATCGATTCAGGATCGTCCACGTCCGCATCGCGATACATCGAAGAATCGAGTTTTTTCCCACCCCTAGTCTGGAGCCCTGCAATTAGGGTTGTAGAGATTTTATGAGATTTTAGGATAAGTGATCGTACAAAATATCACGGTTTAACGTTATACGATATTAAACTATCATTATTATAATCATCATCAGCTACAATGGCCCTTAAATTAATAAAAAAGATATGTTTTTTGGTTGAACATGGTTTATTGTAAGAAGTTTTTTTTAATAGAGTCTTTATGAAATGTATATTTATTTCCTCAGAAATTCTGGGTTGTCTGAAATAACTGGTCTGGATTCTGTGATTGAATACAAAATGTATTTTTGAAAATGCAATCAGATAAAATGTAACAACTTTAGTTTGTCTACACAAGAGAGGTTTACTAAATTAAAACATGGACAAAAAAATTATACACAATAGTAATATATTTTAGTCATTATTTTAGTCCTAGACTAAACCAAACTTTTTTTTACAGGTTGTACTGAACACCTATGAGTTTCATTCAGTGTATTTGATGATTATTCTTTTAAAAAACAATTATAAAGTGCACATTAAGTGTTCTCTGTCTGTATATGTTCATGTGTTCACGTCTTCACATAGTGGGTGAGACAGCTTTAACACTAGAACGGCCATAACGGTCATTTTGACCGTTTTGAATTTTATATCTACAATAACTTTGTTGAAAAAAATAATTAAATCCTGCTGGTACCTGACTTTTCCTAAAATTGTCTGTATTTTCATTTAAAATGCTTTTCATATAAATTAAGTTACGTAAACGTAAGGCAAAACAAAAAATGAACATATTTACCTATTTCGGCCATAGACGGTCATATTGACCGCACTGAATTTCGCTGTATTTTTTTGTTAAATATCCCGCGGTTGATCGTGGTCTCTCTCAACTGTCAACAGAGGTCCGTCCGGTCACAGCGGTGTTTGCTATATAATAATTTCTACATTAGTTGTTGATCAGAAATAAAACCGGACTACAGGATGCCCTGGATATGCTTCAGAACTTGACGAGTGATGATTCGGATGCAGGGGAACAATCGGAGGTGGAAAGTGAAAGCGACGTTTCCTGGGTGCAAGTTAACATTTCCTCCTCCATCAGACACGGCCGATCCAGATGTTCCGTTCATGTCGGATGATCCTGCGAGTTCCGCTGCCCTGTCCTGCGCTGTTTGTTTTGCTGCATGGACTGTTCACTAGTTCTGCAAGTCCTATTATTATTATTAGCCTATTTATTATCATTATCATTATAATATTATTATTATCGTCTCGTTTTCGTCTTTGAAAAAATGTGGTTGACGAAAATAATTTAATCATTTAACAACGAAATAAACACTGTTTTGAATCTAACGGTCAAAATGACCGCTTGTGGCCGTTCTAGTAGTTTTGGAATTCTGGCACTTCTAGTGTTAAAAACCATGTGCGTCATGCGTACTTGAGAGTGTACTAGATCTACGAAACGGCGCTGCTCATTCATACAGAGACGCGCTGAATATAGAAGGGGCTTGCACACGAGTCTTTTTGCGTTGTATATTCACAGACACGCACATCGCGATTTGATTTAGGCTACTGCAGCTATATTTTGATTTATTCATCCATCTATCTTTTAAATCGCGCATTTTACGTGGCATATCTGTATTGTAACACAGAAAGACGGGTGTGCGTCTTTTGACAGACCGGGATTCCCTCAGCATGACAGAAATAATATGGCCTTAAGTTATAAAAGTTATGAATAACCTTTATCTTCACGGAGGGATGGTGTTCCTGAATATGGGAGAACATGTTCGACGTGTTTCCTGCTTTTGCAGCCACTCTTCGTCCACATATCTTGCAAATTGGATATCCATCTTCAAGGACAACACCACGATCGTTTTTCGGATATCCAAAATATTCCCATACTGCAGATTTTATTTATTTTTTCGGCGGGAGATAGAGATTCGCAGCCTCTGTCTCTGACATTTTCAGCGCTGTACAGGTATGGAGTGTAAGCAGTCAAGCTGAAAGAAGTTGCATGCGGCAGTGCAGGTGAATTCTGTTTGTTTTTTTTTTTTTTTTTTTACCGCGGATAAGTAAATGTGCACGATATGATAATCGTACATGTCAATATCGCGATAAACCGCCATACCGGTATACGTTACAACCCTA
>JAQIUQ010001370.1:0-13950 GCA_030378365.1 Hybognathus amarus
AGTATATATATATATATTAGAGGTGGACATAGATTATTTTTTTAAATCTAGATTCTAGATTAATCCCACTGTAATCTTTAATCTAGATTAAAATGGCTCAGTTGAATTCTGCCAAAGGCATTCAGAATGTGTGTGCTATTCCAAAATAAATAATAAAAAATATGTTTCATACAAGGTTTAACAGTGAAATGTTAATATAAATAATGAGAGTGATATTTTGTTCTATCGTCAACCCTAGTTTTAAACAGCACGAAATAATAACTAAATCATTTTTATTTTTATTTATTATTTTCTTTTCTTGTGTAATTCTAAATCTACTTTTCTTCTGTGTAACACGAAATGAATAATTTGTAGTGTCCGGGAAACTCTTTTTCTTACAATACAAATGAATGGGGACAGGGATAAAATATCTGATGAATGCATATGTAATAATGTGTCACTTGTTGAGCCAAGTAAGCTTATATGTTAAATAAAACACAAAGATTATCTGCTTATTTTCCTATTAATGTGCCCGATTTATTTTTTCTCCATTTTCGTTATTATTCTCTACATTATACATTCGCACTGTGCTCCCAAGGCAAGTAGTCAAGGCCTTCCTTATACGCTGTGTTTCGGTTCATTTATGACTCACAAGACGAGCTTCAGTTCAAGCTCCGGCGCCTCCTTGTCGTGATTATCTATTGTCTGCTATGTTTATTTCTTATTTATTAAATCCAGGCAATTTCTTGATTTTTATTGAAATTTAGATACAATTAATACAAAAAGAAATTCACCTTATTGAAAGGCTTTGTGCTTTTTGCTTGATGTGAAACTTTTAAAGCAGTCTTTCAGTGCCGCTTTCAGGAGCGGTCACGTCTTTAATGGGGAATTGTCACGTAACATTGTTTTCCCCTCATAAATGCGTACGCGAAAAGACAAAATGAATGTTTTATATTCTATGGAGAGCCAACCCTTCTTCATCCGGTGGGATAGTATTACTTTTTGTACTTTTGCCTTTGTGTGTGTGTGTGTCACGTCCGTTCCGGATGTGTATTTCCCTCATATTAAAGATAAAATGCATAGACTGATATTTCCTAATGTCTGGATAAACACACGTTTCAATATATTGGTATTAAATGCCCCTTACAGTGCAATTCGTCTAGGTATACGTCTGCGCTAAAATATCAAAGTGAAAGTCATCATAGCTCGCGTAGTATATATATATATATATACACACACACACACACTACCGGTCAAAAAGTTTAAGATCGGTAAGATTTTTTATGTTTTAAAAGAAGTCTCTTCTGCTCACCAAGGCTGCAATTTTTTGATTAAAAAAATACACAAAAAACACAGTAATATTGTGAAATATTATGACAGTTTAAAATGACTTTTTTTTATGTTAATATATATTAAAACGTAATTTATTCCTCTGAAAAAAAGCTGAATTTTCAGCATCATTACTCCAGTCTTCAGTGTCACATGATCCTTCACAAATCACTCTAATATGATGATTTTATGCTCCAAAAACATGTATGATTATTATCCATGTTGAAAACAGTTTTTTACATTTTTATTTCAGGATTCTTTGATGAATAGAAAGTTCAAAAGAACAGCTTTTATCTGAAATGGAAAGCTTTTGTTACATTAAACACTACCCTTTAAAAAGTTTGGGGTCAGTAAGAATTTGTATTTTATTTTTGGGGGAAATAAATAAGAAATCAATACTTCTATTCATCAGAGGATGAGTTACATTAATCAAAAAGTTACAGTAAAGACATTTATAATGTTAGAAAAAATTCAATAAATTAAATAAATGCTGTTCTTTTGAACTTTCTATTCATCAAAGAAATCCTGAAATAAAAATGTAAAAAACTGTTTTTCAACATGGATAATAATCATACATGTTTTTGGAGCATGAAATCATCATATTAGAGTGATTTGTGAAGGATCATGTGACACTGAAGACTGGAGTAATGATGCTGAAAATTCAGAAAAATTTTTCAGAGGAATAAATTACATTTTAATATATATTAACAAAAAAGTCATTTTAAATTGTCATAATATTTCGCGATATTACTGTGTTTTTTGTGTATTTTTTATAAAAAATTGCAGCCTAATAAGCAGAAGAGACTTCTTTTAAAAACATAGAAAATCTTACAGATCTTAAACTTTTTGACCAATAGTGTATGTGTATGTGTATGTGTATGTGTATGTATATATATATATATATATATATATATATATATATATATATACACAGCTGTTTGTATGTGAATATATAGTAAAGTGTAATTTATTCCTGTGATCTCAAGAAGTCATATGATTCTTTAGAAATCATTCTCATGTGCCGATTTGATGCACAAGAAACATTTATTATTATTTATTTTTTATTATCATTTATTGAGAACAGTTATTTACATGTTTATTTCAGGATCCTTTGATTAATATAAAGTTCAAAAGAACAGCATTTATCTGAAATAGAAAGCTTTTGTAACATTAAACACTACCGTTCAAAAGTTTGGGGTCAGTAAGAATTCGTAGTAAATTTTTCTGGGTAAAGAAATAAAAGAAATCAATACTTTTATTAATCAAGGATGAATTAAATTGATGAAAAGCAAAAAAAAATAAACATTCATAATGTTACAAAATATTCTATGTCAAATAAATGCTGTTATTATGAACATTCTATTCATCAAAGAATCCTGAAAAAAATGTGTACAAATGTTGTCAACATTAATAATAATAATGTGTTTTGAGCATCAAATCTGCACATAAAGTGATTTCTGAAGGATCATGTGACAGCTGAAGACTGGAGTGCTGAAAATCCAGCTTTGGTCACAGGAATAAATTACACTTTAAAATATATTAAAATAGAAAATAGTTATTTTAAATTGTCATAATATGTAACAATTTTACTGTTTATTTTTTTATCAAATGAACGCAGCCTCAATGAGCAGAAGAGACTCCTTTTAAAGACATAAAAATCTTAGCGGTCCTGAACCGTCTGCTGAACACTAAACGTCTTACCCTCGCTCTTGGACCCGGGGCCCTGCAGGGAGCGGCGGGACATGCGCGGGCGCGGGCGGCGAGCCGGCTGTACTCCGCCAGTGTGTTGGGAGAGAGGCAGCGGGGAGAGCTGTGCGGCGAGGGCGAGTAGCGCTGGAGACGCTGAGGCAGAGAGCAGCACTCGTCCTCCTCATCCTCCAGACTGTAGGAGTTCGAACTCCTGATCGCTGTACGTGCCTCGACGCAGAGACTGCAGGACGCCACGAGCTGCGGCGCGAGGCCGAGGTAGAGGCGTAGTCCTGCCGGAGACCTGAAACACACACACAAACCACTGGATGTTACAGTGAAGTCACATTAGGATTATTAAAACTAAAACTTGAAAGTCAAAAATTAACTTTTTTAAAGATTTTTAAGTGTATTTGATTATTCGGCACAATTGCTCTTCACAGCACACATGCACACACAGAAAGCAGCCATCTGTGTGTCTGTACACCACACAACTGATACTGTCGCAACACTGGTATTGATCTTTTCGATTGTAGTACTGATATCCCTAGTGCCAAGTTTGATCGACACATGCTGAACACGTCATGTCCTGAACAAGGCATGTTCTATGGATTAAGTGTTATCAGTTAAAAAAGACACAGGCTAAACCCTCATTCAATATTCCCTACATTAGTCCACTTAAGCCAAGTTCACACTAGGGATGTCAATTTTCACAAATTCCCATGATCGATTGCCGTTAGTGGTGCACGATATATCGCCCGCCGATATAACATTGGCCGATTTGGTAATTTTTTTATACATCGGTATCGTTCCGATGTCAGAAATAAGGCCGATGTGAACAGGCCGATGATCATTCCTATGTATTTGACGTGCGTGTAGATTTGAGTGTGGGGGCTGGGATGTGCGCAAGTCCGTTTAAAACGTCAAGCGCCTGAAGACTGGAACTGGCGCGCTGTTTTCTGTCAGCCTAATGCATATTTTTGTCCCGCCAAAGCCATATTTGACCGGTATGTGATGTAGATGAGTGACTGCTTCGCTTGTTTAACTGAAGGAACGAGAGAGAAAGAGAGAGAAAGCACCGGTCACGCGCGTCGTCTTCAAACTGTCTCTCTCTCCCTCACTCGCGCATGTTTATGAATTGAGTTGACTGAATATCTTTGAGAATACACGATGGTAAAACGTTTTTTTTTTCTGAACTACTGGTTGTGAATTGTGCTAAAAATTCCACACATCAGATCAGATGACATAAACTACACTTTCAATAAACCAAAAAAAATCTACCTGGTGATGAAATGTTTTCTGTGTTAGAGAACTATAAAAAATAGGTTCGAGACATCTCCTGCGATGTCCTAAACTGCCTGGATGTGCCGTGCTCCGTTAATGACACATCCGATTCGCGAACTAATGACTCATTTGAACCGATTCACTTTAATGAATGGTTAAAACAACTGATCTGTCCTGCACTGAACTCAAGAGACATAAATCGGAAACACTTTACAATAAGGTTCCATTTATTAAAGTGTACATTTATTAACATTCTATTAATATTAGTTTTATTTAATATTATAATATATTAAATATATATTTAATGTTATTTAATATTAGATTTACTCCATGACAAAACCACCCAGCCCAGTCATTCTAGAATGATTCATTCTTTCCAAATAGAGATATTCAAGTAATCTGGTGAAATTGTTTTTATCACAAATCACAATATATATCACAGAAAAATAAAATATCACAAAATGTAATTTTTTACCAATTTAGTGCAGCCCTAATCCTCGCTATGTGTTTTCTATACAGAGATATCGACATCGGTAAATATCGGTATCGGCAATAACAGCAATATTAATATCGGTTATCGGCATCGGCCACAAATTTTCACATCGGTGCATCACTAATCGTCGTTTCAAATTAACGATCAATTCATCGATTAATCATAATTCAACTGTATGCTTCTAATGCCCTTGTAGCACGCGCGAGTGAGCGATACTCTGTCCACCAATCAGCGTTCTGCAGTGAGTCTCAGCTCCACCTTTTTGTACCCTTTCACTGTGCTAGGTACCCAACGGAAGCGTACCCAAAAGTAGTACGGTACGGTTCGGCTTTTTGGTACCATTCACAACGTTTGACAGTGGAAACGCAAATAATTGCATACCGAACCGAACCACTCAGTGGAAACGAGCCATTTGTATACCGAGCTCTACCGTACACATTACAACATGAAACTGACTTTTTGAAATGACATTTCTGACAGAAAACGCATATTCAATATCATGTAGGGTTTTATTTTGCCCAAAGTAAATTGCTGATGTGAAAAGTGGCCATTCCAACAAGATTGAACAAAGTTTGATGGTGGACTTAAAATAATACCAGTAACTGAACTTCAGTAGTAGGTAAACCGAGTGCGTTTTGATTTCCTTTTTCAGACTAACCAATATTTTGTCAAATCATCTGCAGAATACAAACCCATGTGTTGTGTCAAATAATAACACGTGTGCTTTTACCTTAAGCTACTGTGTAATAGTTACACAAAAGACTAGTTAATCTCTTAAAGTGTTCTCGATACACAAATAACAGCGCCTGCAATTTGCCTGAACCAATCAGATCATTCTGTTGAAGCAATGCGTTTCAAAACAAATAACAAGAATAGAAAGCATTTTCTTATCCAACATTTATTTGCATTGCATGATTAAGTGTTGCATTGTGCCCTCAGGGTCTGGATGTGTGCCTGGTGAACTTACTCTCCTCCTGCAGACGAGCCATTATCTGAACGTCAGTCAGATCCTGAAGCTTATAGCCCATGGAGATGGAGTCATCTGAGGTGCTTAACTCACTGTCAATAGAGGACTGAGAGCTGAGAGCAGAGTGGACGCCCATGTGACCTGTAAACAACAGAAAACACTCAATGTCAGAGCTAAAACAACTGATGATAATAGATCGAAAGAATCGTCAGCGAATTTGATTATCGATTAATTGCAACTGGTTGCTGTAACGACACTTAATTTGTGAATAAAACATTAGTGCTTTAACATAAGCTTTATATTAAGCACACACTCATACGCATTTACCTCAGCTCTGTCCTGTCAGATAGGCCGTGTCGTTTAACATATTTGAGATGCGTCTTATCAGTAATGTTAGAAACTCACACAAGTATTTTCTATTTTGCATAAAGTTTCACCCTGACACCACGATTTTCAACTAAAAACACAAAAACGTTGTATATGTTTTGGCTGGTCATTTACACAAAACCAGCGCTAAAACGCATGCTTTTGAAAATGGGTTTAATTTTGTTTGGGAAAATATTCTGTTATTGTCTCTGTGTAAACTACAAAACCATGAAATTGTAAAATCGGTGATATTGTAAAATTTGTATTAGAGCCAGACCAATATATCGGCATGCCGATATTATCTGGCCGATATGTAGGCATTTTACAAATTATCGGTATCGGCAGTTATAATGGCCGATAAATGAATATTTAAAAATAAAAAAATAAAAATAAAAACGGACGAAGACACACTTGAACCATGTCATGAGCGTTGGAGTTGTATAGTTTGTCCACCAGAGGGCACTCTACACCGTCCCTGTTGGCAACACTCGTTAAGTTGGTCATGAGACATACATTGCTTGAATAACAATTAAAAGAACATCCCCATCAGTCGCGGAATTAGTTAGAAATAATTATGTTACGTTGTTACAGTGTAGTTGACTGACTGTCCTTTTAACTTTTGACAATGTGACTGAAGTATTTCTTTAATAGCGCATGACAGTTATAGCAATGAGACTTATCATCTCTCCTTGGCCTGTTATATTGAAAATGTATGTTTTACACTTTGCAGTATGACGCCATCCATTGCTAAATTATGGCTCATCATAGACTAGCTAATCACAAAGCTAGCTAATGCCACTATCATCAGTCTGTTCTGTTGTGACAATAAAAGAAACAAGTTTCTTTTTAAAATGCATGATCATAATATTTTAGTTAAAACTCATAAATAACTACAAATAACTAACGTTAGGGAAATCTGTTAATGTTTTGTTGCGCGTTTCGAAAAAAATAAAATAAAAGAAATATTGGCCGATATATCGGCATATCTGGATTTTAAAACCAAAAAATATTTGTATCGGTATCGGCCTTCAAAATCCTTTATCGGTTCGGACTTTAATTTGTATGCGTATTCATTACAGTGCACAGGTAAGTTCTCTTCCATATCGTCTTATGATATGTTAATTTAGTTGATGAATAATTTGTCAATTCAAAGTCATTTTCACATACGAAAATGAGAAAAAAACTGTTTTGAATGATAAAAACAAGCGGAAAATGTTAAGGAGGGACGATTTGGGCGAGACTCCAGTCAGAACTGATGTCCTCAATGATTAGGGTTGGGTATCGTTTAAATTTGAACGATTCTGATTCCGATTCCTTGTTTCGATTCACGGTTCTTAACGATTCTCGATTCCGATTCTTTTAAGAGGCAGGGTCAAAAAAGTTTAGCTAACCTTGCTAACCAACGGTCTTTCTGAAGGAAATACTCCTTTCTGAAGAAATAATCCTTTAGTCAAAAATGTAGCATTTTGCCGAGATTTCGTTATTTTTAGAAAAGTGAAGCCACACTTTGGACCGCCGACCTAAGCTACTTATGTTCGACTCGCTGTTATGCCAACACTTCCGGTAGACGCTTCTTCGTTGGTGTTGCTGTTTCTTCTTCTGGTCGGCGGACTGTGAACATCGAAACTAGGAATCGAAATTTTAACTTTTAACGATTCCGGGAAAACAAAAAGTTAGTCCCGGTTCCAATGAATACTCAGTTCTTGATACCCAACCCTATCAATGATAGATGTGCATATTTGAATTGTAACGTCCTGATCTAGTCAAGTCATCTTCATTTATATAGCGCTTTTAACAATGTAGATTGTTCGAAAGCTGCTTTACAGTGATACTATGAAATGACAGTAACAGAGATTGTTTTGGCTTTGAAAGCTCTAGAATAAGGTAATTCTTCCAAGTTAAAGTTAGTATTAATTGATTCACTTTTGTCGCAATGATCATTAGTTATTAACTTAGGGGCCGCAGTTATAAAGACTGCATAGGGGTGAACTCAGGTTGATGGGACATCACACCATTCATCTCAATGGCAAAAAAGGTGTCCCAATCAACTTTAATTCACCATATTCATTAATTTTAAAACAGACCATGTTCTTGTTTCTTTATTCAGAAGTGGTTTTATTTAAGATGAACAGCAGCAATTATCTGTGTCTGTATTGCATGTGCAAACATTAACAACCTTAATATTCATATAACAGGTTAAAAGGATACTTAAGATGAATGTGTATTTAAAATGGGTCATTTATGTAGAAGAAATGTGAAATTATTTTTGAATTTGGAGCTTTTACAAAAGCTAATATCCATAGTCATAGTTAATATTATTAGAAATTGTAATATATATATATATATATATATATATACACAGTATATATATATATATATATAAATATATATATATTAGTGCTGTCAAACGATTAAAATATTTAATCGCGATTAATCGCATTAATGTCATAGTTAACTCGCGATTAATCACACATTTTCTAAATGTCTTTTTATTTCTTTTTGTTACATAATTCTTTCTCATTTTAATGCTCTTATCAACATGGGAACGTGGATTGGCTTGTTTAGTGCAAATGTTTTTTTTATTATTATTATTGAAAATAACATTGGAATAGTGTTAAATTTCACACTAACATACCAATAATCTCTCACACAATGTAACTCTGTCTATCAATAAAAGGGTGAAAGAAATACTGACAAGGTCCTGATATTGGCGAGGGGTGGAGAATTCGCATCATCTGTGTGTGTGTGTTTGCTTGGCCATCATCAAGTGGTGTTTCAGACTGGATGTGCTGCGATGATGATAGCTCAGTTCACAACGACAAAACATACAGATCTGGCGTCTCGCGCTCGTCATCCACTCAAAACGTAACGTTACTATTTGGCCGGCTCGCGAGCCGAAACAAGTGTGTGCGGCACAAAACGTCCTCGCGCTGCGCTCTGAAACCCATTCATTTCAATTGCTTGCGCCGCGCGGAGGACGTTTCGTTGCTTCTTCGACCAAAAGCGCAAGCGGATCTAGCTGACCGGAAACAAAACGACAGGCACGACGCACACACTCGTTTGGGCTTGCGAGCCGGCTTTGAGTGGATGACGAGCGCAGAGGCGAAATGGATCAGGATTCAGATGGCATGCCATCCTGTTGCAAAAGCATGTGAAAAAAGTACAAAGTTTGCTAGGACAAGACCGTTAAAAAAAAGACTGTTAATCACGCGATAAAAAAAAATTAACGCCGTTAAAATGGGTTTGCGTTAACGGCGATAATAACAGCGTTAAACTGACAGCCCTGATATATATATATATATATATATATATATATATATTTTTTTTTTTTTTTTTTTTTATTTTATTATTGTATGTGTGATATATGTGGAAATCTGTTGTCTAAGCTACTGGATGCCTTAAATTTCCCTTGGGATAAATAAAGTATCAATCAATCAAAAAACCTGTATTGGCGAGTTTCCTCATAAACATATAGTTGGTTATGTCTAAAGTGAATGTAGACAGTTAAATAAAACGCATGTGTAACACTATATTGGATCCTAAAACTTCTGCTGTCTGTGTTTTTAATGTTAATCAAACAACAATGGACAAAAAAAAATGTCACTCTCTGCTTTTGACAGAATAACATTTGTAACTTAAATAAGGATTCATCTATATTTAATTTATACAGTAAAGTCTTTGCAGTGTTATTTTACATTAGATTATCTTTTATTTAATGTATTAATTTAACTACAGTTAGACCGACCTGAATGTATGTTTGTTCTATTGCAATAATGCAAGGCGTTTCTCATAATTTGATTATTATTGTTTACTTGTCCTTAATAATATTTATGAGTAAGGCTAGTAGTTGTTGCTGTCATAACCTCATTTAGGGTTTCATTATTTTAATATTATTCATCACCATTCATTCTCCATTTTTGGTCCAGACCTCCCAGGCCTAGCACTGCAAGTGAGTCACATGCCTGCAGCAAAGCAACTAAAATCATTTCTGGCTACCAATACGGTTCATTAAACAGCAGAAACTCATGCAGAGGCAGCTCCTTACGTCTTTAACACACACTGCAGACCAAACAGGTTTATAAACACACTAAGTTAAGAGGAATTTGGCAGCCAGAAACCTCATGCATGATATCTGACCTTGTCATATGCTTTATGTGTACTGAACACAAACAAAGTCGAAGCAGCCCTGCCCACACCACTGAAAGCTGGCGTGGGTGTGTGTGTGTGTTGTGGTGAGGCTGTAAGGCGTGGGTTAATGCCATACCTGAGCTGCCAGAGGTTAGTAGTGTTTTGTTAGTTGATTTGAGGTACCCAGCAGAAGAGCATGCTGAGACGCCAGCCTCGGCTGTCTGAGATGGGCTACTGTACACGTTCTTCCATCTAGATGCTGCAAAACACAAAAATCAAATCATTTAATGACCATATCGAACAACCAGATACAAAAAAAAATCATCATTTATTCACCCAAATGTGCATAAAATGAATATCAGCGGGGTGCCATGTTGTTTTGGACCATCAATAACTTTTCAAAACTCACTCATTCTTTAAAATACATTTTGTGCTCCACAGAAAAAAAAGAGAGTCAAAGTTTGGAGCAACATGAGGGTGAGTAAATGATGACAGAATTTCCATTGTTGTGTGAGCTATCCCTTTAAATTCTACATTTGTCATTTCACATGTTAGGATGCACAAAACATTTTACCTTTTTCGCAAAACAGTGTGACATTAAACTCCCCAAGACTTGACAGAGCAACTGACTCAACAAAGAAAGAAGCGCAATAACGTTAATAAATATGCACGATATGCACAGTAGTTGTCGATAGTCTTTTCTCCATAAATAATTAAATCAGAAAGTAAATAAGTAAGTAAATAAATAAGTAAGTAAATAAAGTAAATAAGTAAGTAAATAAATAAATAAGAATAGTAAATAAATAAGTAAATAAATAAATAAAGAATAGTAAATAAGTCAGTAAATAAGTTAAATAAGTAAGTAAGTAAATAAATAAATAAGTAAAGTAAGTAAATAAATAAGTAAATAAGTATGTCAATAAATAAGTAAATAAATAAATAAGTAAATAAGTAAGTAAATAAATAATAAGTAAATAAGAAAAGAAAGTAAATAAATTAGTAAATAAGTAAGTAAATAAATAAGTGAGTAAATAAGTAAATAAGTAATAAATAAATAAGAAAAGTAAATAAGTAAGTAAATAAATAAGTAAATAAATAAATAAGTAAATAAATAATTAAATAAGTAAGTAAATAAATAATAAGTAAATAAGTAAATAAGAAAAGAAAGTAAATAAATTATTAAATAAGTAAATAAATAAATAAGTAAGTAAATAAAGAAAAGTAAATAAGTAAATAAATAAGTGAGTAAATAAGTAAATAAGAAAAGTAAATAAATAAGTAAATAAGTAAGTAAATAAATAGGCAAGTAAATAAGTAAATAAATAAATAATTAAGTAGGTAAATAAATAAATAAATAATTAAATAAGTAAGTAAATAAATAAGATAAAGTAAATAAGTAAATAAGAAAAGTAGATAAATAAGTAAATAAATAATTAAATAAGTAAGTAAATAAATAATAAGTAAATAAGTAAAAGAAAGTAAATAAATAAGTAAATAAATAAATAAGTAAATAAAGAAAGTCAATAAATAAGCAAGTAAGTAAATAAATAAGCGAGTAATAAAGAAGTAAATAAGTAAAAAATAAATAAGCAAGTAAATAAGTAAGTAAATAAATATATAAGGCAGTTCTGGATTTTTGTCCATCGTGATTTGAACTTAAATTGAGTTCGGCAAATAGTTTTTGCTGTGGTTTCGAAATTGGAAACAAGAATTGTGAAATTTCACTAGTATTTAAAACACTGTAATAAGCATATTAGTTAGAATATAAGGTTAAAAGAGTCAAAAACATTGAAAACAGTAAGTATTTTATTGTATTGTGAACATTAACCATGCAACATGTTTAATGTTTTATAAAAATGTTGCGTAATGTTTAATCAAAATGTCAAAACTGTATCTCTCTGTGGTGCTGTTTACTTCTGGTATTAAAATGTGTTTGGAGAAGCGGATCCCAAGTAGACGAGGGAGACATTCCCATTTACACCTGGTGTTTTAATCCGTCTCTTTTGTCCCCTTTCAACCACTCCTGTCCTGGATTTCTTCGAGGACAGGATCTATAGGCGGGTAAATGTATGGGCTTTTTCAGATCTTTAAATCGAAACAGACGAAATAACTATTAAAACAATGTGAAAACATATGGCGAGCAGCAGCTTTAGTTTCTGCTCTAATAACCAGTAAGACCAGCCGAACGCTGTGAGTGTGAGTTAGAAATCAGGAATAGTGAAAGAACATTAAGCTTGGTATGTTTTTCATCTTCAAACCAAATTTGGTCGCCAAAGTTGAAAACCCATCTGGCTAACACACTTGCCATTAAGTTTACATGTTAGTGCGGTCTTTCATGGCTGTTTAAACACATCAGCGTTTACACTATGAAAGCAATCCGGTTGAATGTGTTTTCTGGTCAAAAGTGGGCAAGCTCAAAGCGTTTTACACCTGCGTTTCGTCATCGTCCACTTGTGATGAGTTCCTGAATCATTTGGATCATTTCTACACTCACCGGCCACTAAAATTAGGTACCCCATGCTAGTAACGGGTTCGACCCCCTTTTGCCTTCAGAACTGCCTCAATTCTTCGTGGCATAGATTCAGACAAGGTGCTGGAAGCATTCCTCAGGGAGTTTGGTCCATATTGACATGATGGCATCACACAGTTGCCGCAGATTGTCGGCTGCACATCCATGATGCGAATCTCCCGTTCCACCACATCCCAAAGATGCTCTATTGGATTGAGATCTGGTGACTGTGGAGGCCATTTGAGTACAGCGAACTCATTGTCATGTTCAAGAAACCAGTCTGAGATGATTCCAGCTTTATGACATGGCGCATTATCCTGCTGAAAGTAGCCATCAGAAGTTGGGTACATTGTGGTCATAAAGGGATGGACATGGTCAGCAACAATACTCAGGTAGGCTGTGGTGTTGCAACGATGCTCAATTGGTACCAAGGGGCCCAAAGAGTGCCAAGAAAATATTCCCCACACCATGACACCACCACCACCAGCCTGAACCCGTTGATACAAGGCAGGATGGATCCATGCTTTCATGTTGTAGACGCCAAATTCTAGACCTTACCATCCGAATGTCGCAGCAGAAATCGGAGACTCATCAGACCAGGCAACGTTTTTCCAATCTTCTATTGTCCAATTTCGATGAGCTTGTGCAAATTGTAGCCTCAGTTTCCTGTTCTTAGCTGAAAGGAGTGGCACCCGGTGTGGTCTTCTGCTGCTGTAGCCCCTCTGCCTCAGAAGTTCACACGCACTGTGCGTTCAGAGATGCTCTTCTGCCCACCTTGGTTGTAACGGGTGGTTATTTGAGTCACTGTTGCCTTCTATCAAGCTCGGAACCAGTCTGGCCATTCTTCTCTGACCTCTGGCATGAACAAGGCATTTCCGCCCACAGAACTGCAGCTCACTGGATGTTTTTCTTCTTTCGGACCATTCTCTGTAAACCCTAGAGATGGTTGTGCGTGAAAATCCCAGTAGATTAGCAGTTTCTGAAATACTCAGACCCAGCCCTTCTGGCACCAACAATCATGCCACGTTCAAAGTCACTCAAATCACCTTTCTTCCCCATACTGATGCTCAGTTTGAACTTGCAGGAGATTTGTCTTGACCATTTTCTACATGCCTAAATGCACTGAGTTGCCGCCATGTGATTGGCTGCTTAGAAATTAAGTGTTACGAGCAGTTGGACAGGTGTACCTAATAAAGTGGCCAGTGAGTG
>JAQIUQ010001372.1:0-19667 GCA_030378365.1 Hybognathus amarus
ATCCATTCATAGGTCTTCATCTGCCGTGTATTTACATTATACAGATGAAGTTTGAAGCAAATCGGGTAAAAATAAGAGGGTGATTTCAAAGCATTTTGAAAGTGACACACTTCCTGCTGCCAGTTGGTGGCGCTATAACTTTGACTCACAATAGTCACATCCATGTGATTGTCCTCTTACAGCGAACGCACTGCTGAAGTTTCATCCAGATCAGTTAATGTATGCTGAAGTTATGACACACTTCCTGTTTCACGCTTCTCGCCATAGTTTCGTTTCCTCGCCACGGCCAAACCGTTCGAGATATCAAAAATCCCCACACAAACTTTCATCCTCAATGTCTTGACTTCACGCTGACCGAGTTTCGTCGAATTTGGATCAGAGCTCTAGGAGGAGTATTTAAAAGTTCATTGCGTGTGTTTTACAAAAAAACCTCAATAGCCGACTTCCTGTTGGGCTGGGTAAAAGTAAGTAACGTGAGGTATAGATGAAATTCTGCTATCGACATGTGTACCGAGTTTCATATTATTACATGCAAGTGTGTTTGAGTTATGGACCAGGTGTTCGGACCCCATTCCAGGGGGCGCTGACGAGCCGCCCTGCCACGCCCGGGTACCAGCTTCAGCCCGGCTCTGATGGCCGCGGGTTCTGACCCGTGTGCAAAGTTTCAAGAGTTTTCGAGCATGTTAAGGGCCCCAAAAGTGCCCGAGTAGTCGCTAGAAAAAAAAAAATAAAATAAATAAAAAAATAAAAAAATAATCGGAAGGAAAACAATAGGGCTCTGCGCCCCTTCAGGGCTTGGGCCTAAAAATGTGACTAGTAACAAAAGAATAGTTACTAGTCACCATTGAAATAAGTACTAGTGTCTAATGAATAAGTACTAGTATCTATTTAATAGGTACTAGTATCTAATGAATAAGTACTAATGATAAGTACTAGTACTTAATGGAATAGATACTAGTATCTAAAAAATAAGTACTAGTAGCATGAAAATAGAGACTAGTAGGTTAAAATGATTAAATGTTAAAACGGCTTGCCATACTCTATCTGTCGTTTCGACTAGTCACAATTACGTTACAGATATCTTAAATGATAATACAAACTATCCAAAATGTAATTACGACTAGAAAGACGTTGTTGATATCTACAATGTTAATTACGAATAGTCAAACTTAGCTTTTAAATGTTAAAAGGGCTTGCCATACAGAAGTGTAGGCTCAGAGAGACACTCAACATTTTCAAACCAAAATATCTGACTTTCTGTGGGTCCTAGCTCATGAGTGTAAATTAGAAAGTTGTCCGGCTTGAGGAGAATATATGAATATATGAAACGATGAGATCAACATGTGTACTGAGTTTCATATTATTACATGCAAGCGTGTTTGATTTATGGACCAAGTTTTGGACCCCGTTCCAGGGGGCGCTGTCTAGCCCCCTTGCCACACCCGGGTACCATCTTCAGCCCGGCTCTGATGGCTGTGGGATCTGACCTGTGTGCAAAGTTTCAAGAGTTTTCAAACCCATTAAGGGCCCCAAAAGCCGCTAAGAGACTCAAAATCATCAAAAAAAGGAATGTTAAAGTTTGATGCGTTGCTATGGCAACATTATCTTAGATATTGAATAATGCTTTCACAGCTCTTCATCTGGCGTGTGTTTACATTATACAGATGAAGTTTGAAGCAAATCGGGTAAAAGTAAGAGTGTGATTTCAAAGCATTTTGAAAGTGAAACACTTTCTGCTGCCAGTTGGTGGCGCTATATATTTGGCTGCGTTTACACTTGGCATTAATATGCGACCTGTATCCGGATGTTGTCCACATACACATTGAAAAGACAAGTGTAAACGCGCTTCTGATCGGAATGTTATCCGATCGGCGTGTCCAGGTTCGGAGGTAGTCGAGGACGCTTTGTGATCGGATCTCAGTGTAATGTAAACGCAATCCAGCCATCGTGTCTGCATTCACAGGTGGACGTAATTTAAATCCCACCCAGTCTCCCGCGTGGCTGTGAGAAAAATAATGGCCAGACGCAGTTTAGACAAGAAATAAAAACTTATTTGAATCTTACAATAAACGTTTATCTTTAAAACAGTTAATTTAGGCTTACATGATACTATGTGTGTCATTTTTCATTTTAATTGTGCAACATTATCTGAACGAGGCGATCGCCTGTACATTCACAGTCAGTCATGAGATCTTAAATAAGAGCTGCATGCTGCTTTGCCAGAGGAATAATCGCAATCTGATTTTTTAAATGTTGAATGTTTTTATTGAATGTCTTTGCATGTTAACCAATCTCCCATTTCTGTCAATATAGTCATTGCACGCTATAACCTTAAAACCAGATGATCGATGATATGACTTGTTTTATGATCTACCCAGTTATTTTTGTATGATCAACTCTGGAAGTATAACTTTGTTAACATTTTTTTTTATCTAATTACTGGAGATTGCAAAGCGAATGAGTGAAAGCAACTGGGACATTGTTTTATTTGCATCATTTTTACTCTTAATCTGGTGTCGTGCAACATATCTAATTTAAATATTATGCAGGAAACAGAAATCCGCTCTTCTATCCAGATACAGAGGCTACTTAATGTGACCAAATGTAAACTCACCATGTCCTGATTGGCTAATGATCCGAATCTGCTTGATCAGATCACGGTGATCGCATGTTAATGCCAAGTGTAAACGCAGCCTTTGACTCACAATAGTCACATCCATGTGATCGGCCTCTTACAACGAACACACTGCTGAAGTTTCATCAAGATCAGTTAATGTATGCAGAAGTTTTAACACACTTCCTTTTTGATTTATTTACTTACTTTTTTGATTTATGGACCAAGTTAATTTAATTAATACACTAATTATATAAAACTATTGTCAATGCACTACAATTAAACAGGTTATATGCCTTTACTTATAAAAAAATAAAAATAAAAACTTATTTAAAAAATACCAGGCTTAAGAAATGTATTTACTTTAGCAGGCCAGACACACAGTGAAATGATTAAGCCCCCTCCCCCTACACACACACACACACACACACACACACACACACACACACACACACACACACACACACACACACACACACACACACACACACACAGGCAAAGAGACAGACCAAGGCTTAGAGAGAGCATGATCATATTCAAACTACAATATCTGACTTTCTGTGGGTTTGAGCTTATTATTGTTAATTAGAAAGTTGTTTGGCTTGAATAGAACAATATACACGGCAAGTTTTGTAACTGTCAGTAAAACTAACCAAGTTATAACACACTTTATGTGTCCTTTTTTAGTCAAAAAATCCGCCACGGCCAAACCGTTCGAGATATCACAAATCCGTCCGGAATTTAGCATCCTCAATGTCTTGACTTCATGCACACCGAGTTTGGTGGTGATTGGTAACAGCATGGGTTGTAATTTGATGTTTTTCTAGGACATTTATTAAAAAAAAAAACATAATTCCCGACTTCCGTTCGAACTGTCGTAAAACTTAGAGCACGAAAGTTGTTTGGCCTGATGTGATCTATGAGTGTACCGAGTTTCATATTAATCCATGCACGTGTGTTTGATTTATGGACAAATGTTCGAATCCCTAAAAGAATGCATCCTAAAAGAATGGTAAAGTTTGATGCGTCGCCACGGCAACAGTTTCAAAGATATCAAGAATCCATTCATAGGTCTTCATCTGCCGTGTATTTACATTATACAGATGAAGTTTGAAGCAAATCGGGTAAAAATAAGAGGGTGATTTCAAAGCATTTTGAAAGTGACACACTTCCTGCTGCCAGTTGGTGGCGCTATAACTTTGACTCACAATAGTCACATCCATGTGATCGTCCTCTTACAGCGAACGCACTGCTGAAGTTTCATCCAGATCAGTTAATGTATGCTGAAGTTATGACACACTTCCTGTTTCACGTTTCTCGCCATAGTTTCGTTTCCTCGCGCACGGCCAAACCGTTCGAGATATCAAAAATCCCCACGCAAACTTTCATCCTCAATGTCTTGACTTCACGCTGACCGAGTTTCGTCGAATTTGGATCAGAGCTCTAGGAGGAGTATTTAAAAGTTCATTGCGTGTGTTTTACAAAAAAACCTCAATAGCCGACTTCCTGTTGGGCTGGGGTAAAAAGTAAGAACGCGAGGTATAGATGAAATTCTGCTATCGACATGTGTACCGAGTTTCATATTATTACATGCAAGTGTGTTTGAGTTATGGACCAGGTGTTCGGACCCCATTCCAGGGGGCGCTGACGAGCCGCCCTGCCACGCCCGGGTACCAGCTTCAGCCCGGCTCTGATGGCCGCGGGTTCTGACCCGTGTGCAAAGTTTCAAGAGTTTTCGAGCATGTTAAGGGCCCCAAAAGTGCCCGAATAGTCGCTAGAAAAATAAAAAAATAAAAATAAATAAAAAATATAGCTGCGAGCAGCGATCGCGGGCCCAAGCCGGTGGCACCGCAACCCCGGTGCCTAAAGGCACCGGGATGGCGGTACCGCCGGCTTTGGCCCTCCCATCGCTGCTCGCAGACTATATTTTATATATATATATATATATATATATATATATATATATATAAAGCCGGTGGCACCGCCACCTTGGTGCCTTTAGGGTTATTCTGCACGACGTGCAAAAACGTAACCCCTGCTTTGGAATACATACTAGTATGTATTCCACAATTGGAATACATACTAACATACTAGTCAGAACTGAATAGTTGATATCTGAATGACAGATCACCATAGAAGTCAATGGAAAAAATGTGACTAGTAACAAAAGAATAGTTACTAGTCACCATTGAAATAAGTACTAGTGTCTAATGAATAAGTACTAGTATCTATTTAATAGGTACTAGTATCTAATGAATAAGTACTAGTAAGTACTAGTACTTAATGGAATAGATACTAGTATCTAAAAAATAAGTACTAGTAGCATGAAAATAGAGACTAGTAGGTTAAAATGATTAAATGTTAAAACGGCTTGCCATACTCTATCTGTCGTTTCGACTAGTCACAATTACGTTACAGATATCTTAAATGATAATACAAACTATCCAAAATGTAATTACGACTAGAAAGACGTTGTTGATATCTACAATGTTAATTACGAATAGTCAAACTTAGCTTTTAAATGTTAAAAGGGCTTGCCATACAGAAGTGTAGGCTCAGAGAGACACTCAACATTTTCAAACCAAAATATCTGACTTTCTGTGGGTCCTAGCTCATGAGTGTAAATTAGAAAGTTGTCCGGCTTGAGGAGAATATATGAATATATGAAACGATGAGATCAACATGTGTACTGAGTTTCATATTATTACATGCAAGCGTGTTTGATTTATGGACCAAGTTTTTGGACCCCGTTCCAGGGGGCGCTGTCTAGCCCCCTTGCCACACCCGGGTACCATCTTCAGCCCGGCTCTGATGGCTGTGGGATCTGACCTGTGTGCAAAGTTTCAAGAGTTTTCAAACCCATTAAGGGCCCCAAAAGCCGCTAAGAGACTCAAAATCATCAAAAAAAGGAATGTTAAAGTTTGATGCGTTGCTATGGCAACATTATCTTAGATATTGAATAATGCTTTCACAGCTCTTCATCTGGCGTGTGTTTACATTATACAGATGAAGTTTGAAGCAAATCGGGTAAAAGTAAGAGTGTGATTTCAAAGCATTTTGAAAGTGAAACACTTTCTGCTGCCAGTTGGTGGCGCTATATATTTGGCTGTGTTTACACTTGGCATTAATATGCGACCTGTATCCGGATGTTGTCCACATACACATTGAAAAGACAAGTGTAAACGCGCTTTCTAATCGGAATGTTATTTAATCGGCGTGTCCAGGTTCGGAGGTAGTCGAGGACGCTTTGTGATCGGATCTCAGTGTAATGTAAACGCAATCCAGCCATCGTGTCTGCATTCACAGGTGGACGTGAATTTAAATCCCACCCAGTCTCCCCGCGTGGCTGTGAGAAAAATAATGGCCAGACGCAGTTTAGACAAGAAATAAAAACTTATTTGAATCTTACAATAAACGTTTATCTTTAAAACAGTTAATTTAGGCTTACATGATACTATGTGTGTCATTTTTCATTTTAATTGTGCAACATTATCTGAACGAGGCGATCGCCTGTACATTCACAGTCAGTCATGAGATCTTAAATAAGAGCTGCATGCTGCTTTGCCAGAGGAATAATCGCAATCTGATTTTTTAAATGTTGAATGTTTTTATTGAATGTCTTTGCATGTTAACCAATCTCCCATTTCTGTCAATATAGTCATTGCACGCTGATAACCTTAAAACCAGATGATCGATGATATGACTTGTTTTATGATCAACCCAGTTATTTTTGTATGATCAACTCTGGAAGTATAACTTCGTTAACATTTTTTTTATCTAATTACTGGAGATTGCAAAGCGAATTAGTGAAAGCAACTGGGACATTTTTTTATTTGCATCATTTTTACTCTTAATCTGGTGTTGTGCAACATATCTAATTTAAATATTATGCAGGAAACAGAAATCCGCTCTTCTATCCAGATACAGAGGCTACTTAATGTGACCAAATGTAAACTCACCATGTCCTGATTGGCTAATGATCCGATCTGCTTGATCAGATCACGGTGATCGCATGTTAATGCCAAGTGTAAACGCAGCCTTTGACTCACAATAGTCACATCCATGTGATCGGCCTCTTACAACGAACACACTGCTGAAGTTTCATCAAGATCAGTTAATGTATGCAGAAGTTTTAACACACTACCTTTTTGATTTATTTACTTACTTTTTTGATTTATGGACCAAGTTAATTTAATTAATACACTAATTATATAAAACTATTGTCAATGCACTACAATTAAACAGGTTATATGCCTTTACTTATAAAAAAATAAAAATAAAAACTTATTTAAAAAATACCAGGCTTAAGAAATGTATTTACTTTAGCAGGCCAGACACACAGTGAAATGATTAAGCCCCCTCCCCCTACACACACACACACACACACACACACACACACACACACACACACACACACACACACACACACACACACACACACACACACACACACACACACACACACACACAGACTGTGTGTCAAGAGACTCAAAGGCAAAGACAGGCCTAGGCTCAGAAAGAGCATGATCATATTCAAACTACAATATCTGACTTTCTGTGGGTTTGAGCTTATTATTGTTAATTAGAAAGTTGTTTGGCTTGAATAGAACAATATACACGGCAAGTTTTGTAACTGTCAGTAAAACTAACCAAGTTATAACACACTTTATGTGTCCTTTTTTAGTCAAAATAATCCGCCACGGCCAAACCGTTCGAGATATCACAAATCCGTCCGGAATTTAGCATCCTCAATGTCTTGACTTCATGCACACCGAGTTTGGTGGTGATTGGTAACAGCATGGGTTGTAATTTGATGTTTTTCTAGGACATTTATCTAAAAAAAAAAAACATAATTCCCGACTTCCGTTCGAACTGTCGTAAAACTTAGAGCACGAAAGTTGTTTGGCCTGATGTGATCTATGAGTGTACCGAGTTTCATATTAATCCATGCACGTGTGTTTGATTTATGGACAAATGTTCGAATCCCTAAAAGAATGCATCCTAAAAGAATGGTAAAGTTTGATGCGTCGCCACGGCAACAGTTTCAAAGATATCAAGAATCCATTCATAGGTCTTCATCTGCCGTGTATTTACATTATACAGATGAAGTTTGAAGCAAATCGGGTAAAAATAAGAGGGTGATTTCAAAGCATTTTGAAAGTGACACACTTCCTGCTGCCAGTTGGTGGCGCTATAACTTTGACTCACAATAGTCACATCCATGTGATCGTCCTCTTACAGCGAACGCACTGCTGAAGTTTCATCCAGATCAGTTAATGTATGCTGAAGTTATGACACACTTCCTGTTTCACGTTTCTCGCCATAGTTTCGTTTCCTCGCCACGGCTAAACCGTTCGAGATATCAAAAATCCCCACACAAACTTTCATCCTCAATGTCTTGACTTCACGCTGACCGAGTTTCGTCGAATTTGGATCAGAGCTCTAGGAGGAGTATTTAAAAGTTCATTGCGTGTGTTTTACAAAAAAACCTCAATAGCCGACTTCCTGTTGGGCTGGGGTAAAAAGTAAGAACACGAGGTATAGATGAAATTCTGCTATCGACATGTGTACCGAGTTTCATATTATTACATGCAAGTGTGTTTGAGTTATGGACCAGGTGTTCGGACCCCATTCCAGGGGGCGCTGACGAGCCGCCCTGCCACGCCCGGGTACCAGCTTCAGCCCGGCTCTGATGGCCGCGGGTTCTGACCCGTGTGCAAAGTTTCAAGAGTTTTCGAGCATGTTAAGGGCCCCAAAAGTGCCCGAGTAGTCGCTAGAAAAAAAAAAAAAAAATAAATAAATAAATAAAAAAAAAATAATAATCGGAAGGAAAACAATAGGGCTCTGCGCCCTTTCAGGGCTTGGGCCCTAATAAAAAAATAATCGGAAGGAAAACAATAGGGCTCTGCGCCTTTCAGGGCTTGGGCCCTAAATAATCGGAAGGAAACAATAGGGCTCTGCGCCCTTTCAGGGCTTGGGCCCTAATTAATAACAATTAATGTATGAACTAATACATTAACCTTACTGCATCTTAATTAGTTCCTAATGTGGTAATCGTTAATGAATAGCTTAAATAATCATTAGTTACACATTAATTCAGTATTATCTGTGCATTAGTTATGCTTATTAGTGCACACGGTATTGTAAAGTGTTACCCAAATTATCCTTAAAACATTGGCATTCATCCGTGTTGTGCCATGCCGAAGGTACAACTTACATAAAGTTTATAATTGGTCGAATAACTGCAATTGCAGATTTCGAACAGAGATGGCAACAAAGAGGAACAACTGGGGACTACAGCTTTAACTTACGTTAAACAAAGTTTAATAAACACAGCAACAAATGGATTTCTTATGGTTAGTTCATGTTACTTGTTACCAGTGGTGGTTGAGGAGATTCCCCCTTTTATGTAAAGTGCTTGAGTGTCAGAAAAGCGCTATATAAATGTTATGAAATGCATTTATTTACTTTATACATTAACTAATGCTAATGAAACTTATTGTACATGTTACCCGAATTATGTTTAAAATAACTTTGTATCGAAAACTTGAACCTGGGAGTTCCAGTTCTAGAGTACGAGTTTTAATATCTACCTATACTGCCAAAGGATGAGAATGTGTTGGATATTCCTAAGGCTAAGTCTCTACATACAAGCAGCAACATATTCTAGAAATTTTATCACTGTAGCTAACTTGCAAAAATCAAATTTTTTGCTGCTCATGTTGTGCTGAAAGTCAGCAGGGCCCCTCATGAACCCGAAAATCAGTGTATCACTGGCTCGTGGCTCCAGGGACCCTGCGAGTCCATTATCGGATTGCCAGGACTACATGAAAATTGTTCGGTAAATCGGGTGTGGGGTGAGAGTTGCTATGTGAACTGAATGAGATGAGTGGCCTTAGACTTAGCAAAGTAAACGGTCAAACACAAAATATACTGTCACACTGTTGTGCAAAGGAAAGTTTCCTTGATTAAGATGTTTAACAGGAGACATTGGACTTTTTCCTCGCAATAATGTTCAAACATTTGTGCTCTTCTACTCTCCAGACGAAGAGTAGAGTATTGAAGAACCAGATGTTACGTGGCCTTACATAACAATCCTTTCGTGAACAAGAAGCCATTTATCAAGATACTATTTAATGCAGCTCAAAAGGTAAAAGGTGATAGCTGGTGTTATCCAAGGTGGCTGCAAAGCTCAAATGAATTTCAATGAACTGCTCTGGGTCTGATTCGTTCTGCCTCTTTGACAGAAGAGTAGTTTGAGCTGCAGCTCCATGGGTGTACTTCTTTACCATCTGCTTTACAAATAAGCAGCATATTGATTAGACGACTGTACCCTAATTGGGCTGCGATCTTGGCCTCCAGACATATGAGCTGAGATGACAGGAAATGGATAAATTCTCTGCTGCATGAAACAGTATGAACACACACATCACACATATACACACACATATATATATATATATATATATATATATATATATATATATTTATAGTTACTATTAGATTCCAGGTTTTGATCAGTTTCCTGGTGTTTGATAATGTACACCCGTTTCTTGGTTAATTCATTTTGTAGTATATATATATATATATATATATATATATATATATATATATATATATATATATATATATATATATTTATATGTATGTATATATATTTTTTTTTTGGTCTCATCTATGTATGGTCTGGTTGTGTTAATGTTTTCTCTACTCTTGTGTTCCAAAGTTTCTATTTGGTTTTAATTTATAAATGCTTGCTCCCAAACAAGACAGTGTTTAGATGACACCATATATAGTTAGGAGATAAAGAAACAGTGCATACAAACTTCATTGATTCTGGCTTATAATCAATGCGTCAATGGAAGTGAGACACGATCTGAGAACAACGCCAGTCTCTCAAACCCCCTATACATTGAGGACACTGGTTTTATAAACGCTACCACATATTATACCACATATATCCACATATTATATGTTAAGGCACAGTAAAGCTTTTCATGAAAACTATATTCAGTTTAGGAAAAGATCACAAGGCATTTTCATCATGACTGCACTTTAAATAAATGTATATATGATTTTTTTTTTTTTTTTTTTTTCAATACTTCAATAACTGACCTACTTCTAAAAGGCACACTTTGAGACCTTTAGATGCCTTAAAGATACTTAAAGAACCAAACTGTATGATCTCCTAATGTAAATCTCCTTCCCACTGCTCTAGACTGGTTATGCAGCCAATGCAGTCACCTTTCTTTTAGAAAAACAGGGTTTTATGTCTTTTTTTTACTATTTGAAGAAGCAAGTCTTCTGATTTGGGTCGCATGTTGGCAGTTTGAGTGTCTGGTGCAGTTTGACAGGGTAATGGCCAGATTTCAATGTTCCATGACTGCTACCATCTGAGAATGCTGGAATCAGACATACACACTTTGCCATCTCCAAACCACAATGTCTACCTGCCGTGGCGTCCTCTTTTTCCTTTTCTCAGGCACCTCATATAAATTCAGACAGGGCCGCTGTTTATAATAATTTAACTGCATATTCATTTTAAATGTTCCTTCTGCTGCTCTCATTGAAAGAACATTATATAAAGTAAACAGTTATTTTAAACAGATTTGTCTATTTTTCACAACTGATTTTTGAAACAGAAGCCTCTGCGTGTGTTTTTGAACTTTAAATGTAAATGGTCATGTACAGTGGTGGAGTAAGTACTGAATGTCAGTACTTAAGTAAAAGTACGAATAACCAGATAAATATTTACTTTAGTAAAAGTATAGAAGTAACACAATGACAACCATACTTAAGTGAAAAGTAAAAAGTACCTGATATTAAATGTACTTTAAGTATTAAAACTAAAAGTACTTGCATAACAATTTATTCTCTTAATGACTATTTTCTAATGATTAATAAAACATTTAATTCTAACTCCCCAGCAAACACAAAAACGTTTCAAAAACGTTTTTTTCACATCGTGAAAAGGTTGTGATAACGTTTTTATCCGACGTATTTAATACGACAGATGTCGGGTTTTTTCACGTTATAAATACGTTTTTGACAACGTTGCATAAAGTCGTAAAGAAATCGTTTTTTTAACGTTGTTAATGCAACGTTCTTAACACGTAAATATCACGTCTTACTTTTCTGGTCGTCGTCAGTTGGTTATAACACATTTACCTGAAATCACCAACACGAAGATTCCAGGTTTTGCTTTGAATGTAAATTACCTTGAAGTGCTCCTGTCTTTTGTGATTCCATTGTGAAGCATAGTCGACCCGTTAAAAACATTAACACGTCATTGGAAATAAATAGCCTACAGACAGTTAATTCTTAGGGACTGATTTAACTTATTACATTAAAAGTTATGGATTGATTTATTAATTCAACATCATGTAGCCTAACTACCCAACTTTTCCTTCAAGCAAAAGGTGTCCAAAAGACAAAAGGTTTTCCTCAAAAAAGAAAAGAGCTCGCATCTCAATAAATAAATGTATTAATACAAAAAATAAATAAATAAAATAACAAACAATATAAAATATATTAGAAGAACTTTTATTATATTAAATGTTATAACCATTTTAGCAAAATCAATGTAATCAATAAAGAAAATACACAATTTGCACTGCAGCCAATAACAAAAAATAATGTTGACTAAACCAACTATAGACTACAAAGAACATACAGATACACACAACTGTAATAATGCTAAAATATTGATATATGAACAACAACAAAAAATAGACAATGTTGATTAATAGGGCTGTAACGATACGCTTAATAATATTGGCCAATTACCTTGTTTTAATAAATAAAAGGTAACGTTAAAGGGATAGTTCACTTTGAAATAATTTTTTCATATGTTTTAGCTTACCTCAAGGGCATCCAAGATGTAGGTGTCTTTGTTTCTACAGTATTTTCAATTTTGACATTTTTCAGTCAAACCGTTGTTGTCTGTCAGTCATACACTGGAGGCTAAGGGGGTCCACGTCAAAGCATGCACAGAGAAGTCAAAATTCAACCTGATTTAATGACTCATAAATGTAAGTCCACATTGATGGCCTAAGACACGAAACGAGCGGTTTGTGTGAGAAAACGAACAGTATTTATATCGTTTTTACCTCTTGTAATCATAGCCATGACAAAATGATCTGTCGGCACTGGCGCTTCGGTCTGCGCATGCGCTGGAAGTAATCGCTTGCGCGCCTAAGTCACTCTTTGTTTATACAGAGATTTTCGGAAGTTTTACCTTTCACTAAACATATTTAGATATACGGAAACCGCAATGGAAGATGATTTCGGTATATCTAAATATGTTTAGTAAAAGGTAAAACTTCCGAAATCTCTGTGTAAATATTGAGTGACGTCACACGCAAGCGATCACTTCCAGCGTAACATTGAACTGATTCAGTTCGGTTCAGTTGGACACTGCACAACTGATTCAGATCACTGTGATTACACGAGATAAAAACTATATAAATACTGTTCGTTTTCTCACACAAACCGCTCGCTTCGTGTCTTGGGCCATCAATGTGTACTTACATTTACGAGTCATTAAATCATGTTTAATTTTGACTTCTCTGTGCATGCTTTGACGTGGACCCCCTTAGCCTCCAGTGTATGACTGACAGACAACAACGGTTTGACTGAAAAATGTCAAAATTGAAAATACTGTAGAAACATCCTACATCTTGGATGCCCTTGAGGTAAGATAAAACATATCAAAAATTAATGTCAAAGTGAACTATCCCTTTAAGTGTGGTGAGCAGGACGGCGGAGAGAACGTCGCGAGGCCGGTGGTGTGATTGCTAATGAGCAGCACCTGTGCAGCACACCGGTCTCGCATCTCTCACGGAGAAGCAGAAGCTCGATCATTCACTTTCGTCTGCTCCCCCGTTATGCTTCCGCTCCTCCGTGAGAGATCAGAGACCGGTGTGCTGCACAGGTGCTGCTCATTAGCAATCACACCACCGGCCTCGGCAACGTTCTCTCACGTGCCTCGTCCGTCCTGGGGCCTGTACCATGATGGTAGTTGAACAAACTCAGGGTTGCAGGATTAGTTTCGAGTTGACAAAACCAAACCAATCCAACCAGGCTTTGTTGGTACCATGATGCTGATCATCAACTTTCTCTGTCAACTCAGGCTTTGATCTTGAGTTTAGGAGTTTAGGTGTGACATCAGTAGCAAACAGCCAATCACATGCTGAGAAAGCACATTGAAATTAAACACATTGAAATTAAACACATTCACAACACATTGAAATTCATTTCTCATGAGAGAAGCAGTGCGATTCACGTATTAAATAAAAGTATTAAAATATTAAAAATTTAAACAAATTTACACAGCAAGAAGAAAATAGCTGTCTATGAAAGAGGGCAACTAAAAGAAAGTCTCGCTACTGTAGATCAGTGCAAGTAAAAGTTGTGAAGTTAGTTTATGTTGATAAAGGTATAGAGAGAATTTAACATTTAAGCTCACATGTAGTCATTTTATAGCTTCATTTATTGATTCTAAAGCATATTTATATTGCCTTTATATACACATTCATTTAAAATCTGCGTAATAATAACTGATGAACTTAAATTAGATTGTTTTAGGGTATAATAATTACAGAAATAATTTCTAAATCATCCAAATTTATTTACTAAAAGCCATGATTTTGTCTTTTAAAATAATTTGCTGTGGAGTGACTTTATCCCATCATACATGTGTCACTTTGCTCACAGCTGATTGGTCCAAGTTCGGTTTGCAACCTCTTACCTGGAACATAACCTGCCCTGGACCAGGTTAGCCATGGAGTGTAAGTTACTATGGCGATGAACACTGCTAAAAGCCAAACCACTTTCATGGTACCTAAAACCCAGGGTTGGCACAAACTAAACTGAAACATATCGGGCTAGCCACCTAAACCGGCTTCATGGCATAGGCCCCTGCTCACCACAGTAAGTTAAGCAGACAATACATAATCACGACAATGAGGCGCCGGTGCCTGAACTCATAAAATGAGCTGAAACTGAGAAATATATATTGAAATCAATGTCTACTTTTAAACAGAAAAGTTAGTCATGGCTCGCAATGATTGTTGAGCCACCAGCCACGACAGAAGTTTCCACTTTGAATCCTTTAGACTGGTTGTTTTTTCTCCAGCATCTAAAGTGAGAAAGAAAATAACCAAAATGTAAATGTAAAAAAACAATGGTTGTCCAAAATGTGAAGTATACTCTGGAGTTTATCCCTCTACACGTACAAGATTTCAGTCAGATAAATTGTGGCTAAATGTTTGCTTGACTGAGTGACGTCACGTGAAAACATTAATTAAACTGTTAACTTACAGACAGTGCATACTTTTAGGTTAAATAAATGAGCTTACTATTCACATCCATATACCATTTGCCATTAAAACATTTAACGTTACAAAACTATCAAAATCTCTCATCTAACGTTACACATAAAATGCGATTAAACGCCCAAACAATCAGCTTAACCTAACTTGCCTCCTCCAACAGTTAACGTTAGCCTAACGTTAGCATAGCATTTGGTTAAGATGCTAACGGACTATTTTGAATACACTAAACCATTTCTATACAGTAAATATTCAACGAAAGTCTGTCATTTACATGAAAGAAAGTGTCAGAAACATTTGTATGTACTAGTTGTGTAATTTTAGGGACTACACTTACCTGAAAGTAGTTAAAACAACAGTGAGAGACGGAGTTCAGCAGCTTGTCAGTTGAACTGTCGGCCCGTTTCCATGGTAACGCCCTCCGCTCAAGTTCAAATGCGGCTCGAATTTCAGTAGCCTCGTGAGACCATCCTGATCTCGCGAGCTTTCAAGGTTTCACTCGCTGGCGGAGTCAGAATTTCAGCGCGCGCGCCCATTAAAACATGTAGAAGTCACGCAGCATTTACATACATTAATTAGAATTGATGGAATGAATTATAATTTATGATTGATAATCAGAAAACATATCCTGAAACTTGATTCGTTATTAATGGATATTAGTAACCATCGTAAACTGTAAATGGAATGAGCATGAAAGCATTGGAAATGTAAAACATTTGTTTGAATTATATGCTTATAGGCTGGTAAACGTGGTGTAGAAATACAATTGTAAAACTATGATATAGGCTAAGGCATGAACATATTTTCTTAGATACACATTTATTTATTTATATATTAAAAAGTGCTTATAGTAGGCTATGCAGTTATTAATATTCTATTTAAGTGCGGTTGTTTATTGGGTTGTATGGTGTATGCATTATAGGCATATTTAAATGTAGTGATTGTTAACAAACGTTCAGAAATAGGTGTAGTGTAGCCTGTAGCCTACAGCACAATAGTTTTCAACGAGATATAAACCACCAGGGAGCGCTTTTTGCTGGATTTCTGCCATGCCATATCTTGTAGGTGGTTTGCGAACGTATATGTGCTTATAACTTTTTAATTTATTGACGAGCCAACTTGATTTAGCAAAAAAAAAAAAGAAGAAAAAAAAAACAACGTCCAAATTACTTCTGGTGCTGCCTCGGTTAGTTCGGTCTTGTTTCGTTTTTGTAGACAAACGTGATAGTTTTTTTTGACTAAAGAAAATGTACCAGTTTGGTATTTTAACAACGTTTTTGAAACGTCTTATTCCAACGTAGAGATTACGTTATTTTAACACCTGAATAAAACGTATTCCAAAAGTTGTAGTTTGGTCTAGTTTCCTTTTAGTAGTAAACAAACGTGATATGTACGTTTTTTGACTACTTTAAAAAAACATACCAGTTTGGTATTTTCACAACGTTTTTAAAACGTTTTATTTTGGTTACATTATTTATCCATTTATAAAAAACGTTTTAAAAACGTTTTTAAAACGTTGTACTACAACATTACCTAATTACAACCAAAATACAACGTTGTGAAAAGTTGTAAAAACGTTTTGTGTTTGCTGGGTCATTCAACCTAATACTCCTATAATGATGTTCAATAATGATGAAAAAAATTGTCACCATTTCTAAAACAAGCTTGCAATTAGGCAATGTAAACCATGCTTATCCTTACTATTTGTTAATAACTATGTTGGCAGTAAACGCAATTAATTTATGGTGTAATTCTGAACCTCTTGGCTTGCCATAATCCTAACCAAACGTAAATTACACACGGTGCGTCTCCTATGCACGTAAAAACTAATTTTCTCGTATAAATTGCACGATAAACACACTGCGTGCGAGGCGCATTTAGTGTGACCGGGTTGATATGTCTATGGCAACCAAACGTCACTGGTCAGACAAACGTGCAACGAACGGACAGTCAGTATTACATTTTAGCAGGGGAAAAACTGATCAGAAAATGTAATGAAAATGTAACAGAAGTTGTAGAAATGCAAGTGGAGATAGAAAGTATAATAATTGCTGCAAAATGTAACGAAGTAAAAGTAAAAAGTATGCACTATATATTCTACTTAAGTAAAGTACAGATACGTGACAAATACTGTACTTAAGTAAAGTACAGATACAGTCTACTTATGTCAGACTTCCTACTTCCGCTAATTTTATTTCGCTCCTGTAGTCCGTCTGAGATAGCAGCCTATCTTTCACTTTTCCACCGGCCTGAAAACAGCCGGCCAATCAACGAACAGAGGGCGGGCTGAGAGCCGTGACGTAGGCGCTAAGCGTCGAGTTTTACATTGTAGGTTAGAGAAATCGAAAACCGAAATGACCAGCAGAAATGGGAAACAGACACGGGATGCAATTCGCTCTGTTATGGAGAATATTCCGGGGTTTTTCAAACTGAAGCAAAAGTCGTTTACAGCCATGTTCACTCCGGTATTTCGCTCGCATCATCAAGTGTTTACAGCCAGAAGTGGCACTTCTGCCACTCTAGCGCAAAAAACTATTTTGCTGCCCCTCTATTTGCAACGTATACCAGCAACAACCAGCATGCTTGGCCATTATGTAGCTTGCACAACGCGCATACACTTTGATTCTCTCATCAACACAGATGCAGCCATTTTTATTTTTGCATTTAATCATTATAACAAGGAAAAATATGAACACTTCAAGCTTAGACATTTCATTTAGGCTACCCAATTTTTTCAGGCTAATTGTAGTAATGACGGATCAGACCTGTTTGGCCATAACTATATGCATAACTATAAGGACATAACTTACCCCCATTCAACGTCACCTCTCTGTCTTTTACGGCCATGACAAGAACGTCGGTCTCCTCGGCTGTGAACGCTCCTGGCGCGCTCTCATTATCATATTATTATCATAATAATAACAACAATCCACCATATTTCATTTCGACATCCTGCTGCATTAGTCCCAGATAAGTGATTCATGAACAATATGTTCATTGCGTATGTCACGTGACAAATGAACGTAAGACTCGGAAGGTAAAGTGATTATTTATGTTCCCTGTAAATAATTTTTTACTGCATTATGATTTCTTAATTCAGAATATGATCAACATTGCATAGGTGGATGTGATCGGGGAATTTGGCAGTTGAAATTATAACATTAAGCCTCTCAAATAAGCGAAATGACTTCGAATGACTCAGAGAGTCAGTAAAATGAACTTCCTATTCATGACTCACGAGAGCAGGGGCTCGCTCTCGCGGCGCTGCGGGGCGGCGGAAACTAAATCAGTCATGACTCGTGGGAGCAGGGCACGCAGACGCTGCGGGGCGGCCGCAACTCAGTAAATCATATAAATAACCTAGTTTGTGAATTGTTCATTCCCGGTTGGCACACATTTTGCCGCCCTTACAAAAGCGCCGCTCCCTGTTTACAGTGGAAGTTCGAATCATAGATTTGAGTTCCATGCATAATGTCTTGATGCGTCTGTGTCAGAGCATAACATACGTCATAAATAAACTTATCTGATTGGATTATGGGTAACCAATGATTTTAAACTTCAGAGAAGCACCCCTTGCGAGAGAGAAAACACTTCTCTATTATGCCATTCCAGACTCTGTCTACGAAGCAAAGTGAAGTAGCAGAGTCTGGTATTACCAGGCTAACAAAGTATTTGTACTTCGTTACATTCCACCACTGGTCATGTAATATTTAGAGGTAAAAGGTTTGGTACCACTTTATAATAACGGTACGCTATTAATCATTTGTTTACGGTGACGCATTGCTGCCACATACAATTATGTCGTAATAACGAGATCTTATGTCGTAATAATGAGATCTTATGTCGTTTAAACGACATATTTTCTCGTAATAACGAGATCTTATGTCGTTAAAACTACATACTTTCTCGTTAAAACGACATACTTTTCTCGTTATAACGACATACATATCTCGTTTTAACGACATAAATATGTCATTTTAACGACATAAATATCTCGTTTTAACGACATAAATATCTCGTTATAACGACATAAATATCTCGTTATTTCTACATAATAAGGGGACATTGTAATATGCATTAAGCTACATTTAGCGTTTTTATAATGAGTTTCTAAGGGAGGAAAATTAAACGCTTGGCATTTAAATTAGCTATCTGATTTTTGTAGTATACTTTATTATGATTTTAGTATTAATAATGCACGCACAATTATCCGTGAACTTGATAAATGTATGTTTTCATTAGGCTACTATATCCACAAACAAATTGCTTTCAGTTATGTGTGCAAAATTCAGAATTTAACGAATGTGCATCGATTTGTACAAATAGAGACTGTTTGTGTAATACATTTGTTTTATTTTGTATTAGTGATAATTTGCGCGTCCATTTATTGAGATCTCATTTGACGGCAATTTGCTTAACGTGCACTGTTAGCAATTGATGTAATTTTTACAATAAATTTTACAACAATGTATTGTATTTGTGATTTACCTGTAAATGACAATGCATCATGGGAAATTAATGGACAGTCCTGTATTATTATTGTAATTCCACTGTACACGCGGAGTTTTACAACGCTTTTACAGCCACCGCGTTGCATCATGGGATCATCGCGGTCTGAATTTTGAATTTTTAGGCGGGTAGTTCTAAACGAACATTCTGGGAGTAAGCAAGCCATCATTCAAGAAGACGGAAAAAGAAGCTAACATTCTGGGACGAAGGTA
>JAQIUQ010001373.1:0-89852 GCA_030378365.1 Hybognathus amarus
TTTGTATTGTAAAAAGCGCTATATAAATAAATGTGACTTGACTTGACTTAATGCAGAATATACGCCATCAATATACGCCTTCGTTATAGTAAGAGGTTAGCGACCCCTGGTGGCGAAAAAAATCTTGCATATTGTACCTTTAGGTAAAAAATGTAACAACTTTGAAAAAACGAATATGACTGAAAAGTACCAGAGGGTTAAATTAAAATTATATTTTTGTCATATTATTACTTGAAAGCACTGTCACATGTTAAAATAGTCTTTGATCATATAAAAAGTATGTTTTGAGTCTTTTAAAGTTATGTTTTAATACCTTCGTATTAACGATGAGCCCAGGCAGTGTTTTTCTTGCTCTGCAGCAGTATAAGCATTTCTAGTTCACCAAAACTAAACTTGCCATACCAATGCATAACTCTTAAATAATTTCGATTCACAGTCTCCAACTGTTGCAATCGTAGACAGTTCAGCACTTCTGTTATGCACCTTTTCCCCTCCTCCTCTCTCGTGTGTCTGAGCTTTCTTTCCGTGACTAACCGTCATTAATCTATTCTCTAGGGGCAGGATCTTGACAGCATGCCAGTAAGAAGTCTGGGAAAGCCAAAAGAACTGTCCAAAAACAGAGCAGCTTTTCTTGTTTGGGAGCTGCGCAACACAAACAGGAATGAATGGATGTGGACTGGGAGTGTGGTATCACTATTACCATCTGTTATGATCACTAAACTCTTATCAACACTATAGTATGACCTGCTGTTACTATATACTGTACATTCCCGTAAAGCTGCTTTGAAACAATGTGTACTGTGAAATGTACAATACAAATATGGCATGATCTGACTATTGTTCAGTAGGGTTATGTTTAATTGTTCCTGACAATTCAAAATTTGCTTTAGAAAATGTACAAATCTATCATGAGCCACCATGTGTTCTGCTTTCCAAAAGGACTGATGCATTGAATTGAGTGGATTAATGATTTAGCATTATGTGGAAACTGTAGGAAGAAGGTTATACTTATTCTACAGTGGTAGTAAATCATTTTGCAGCCAGTTTTTCTGAGCCTGCAGGTTCAAACTGGGCAGCAATTTCTAGAACAAACATCTGTGGCAAAATCAGATGGTTTCTCTGTGTTAAACCTGGGGTTAAATAGCTGAAATTCCCTGTTTTATGGGCCATGTGGTTCAGTTTCTCAAGATCCCTGACACTTGCAAAGCATGACGCTTTTAAAATCTTGCATAAAAGTAGTTTCATAAAGCTTTTGTTGTGCTTAGATTTCAGTCTTATTGGTCCCAAAAACCGGCTCCATTAGTATTTCTTTAATGTGTTTCATTATATTGTTTAGTCTTTAGTTGTTAGTTTGCTTCAGAGGTGTTCAGTGCATGCTATTGTTGATGAGGCTCCAGTGGCGTGACAGATTGCACACAATAATATTATTATATGTATAGTTATATAGATTTATACAACCTGTTCTCAAATATGATTGGCTTTTCCAGTCGAGAGATATTCCCCAGTAACAGCACTATGACCATTTCACTGTTTGTGTCAGTCCGCTTGCAGAAACTGTCATCACAGCAAAATCCCCAGTGTTAAATTAACACTGAGGGCCCTATTTTAACGATCTAAAATGCAAGTGTCAAAAGCGCAAGTAACTTTGTGGGCGGATGCCGGCGCTGTTGCTATTTTCCTGGTGGGATAAATGCCTGTTGCGCCTGGCGCAAATCTAAAGGGGTTGGTCTGAATAGCTTCATTATTCATAGGTGTGGTTTGGGCGTAACGTGAAATAAACCAATCAGAGTGCCATCCAACATACCCTTTAAGAACAGGTGAGCATGTTGCATGACGGATTGTTTTTATAACGGCGGGTTTACCAGGCGCGCGCCAGGAGCGTTCACAGCCAAGGATACCGACGTTCTTGTCAGGGCAGTACAAAACAGAGAAGTGACGTTCTATGGGGATGGGAGAAACCCTCACACATCAGCGTCGGTTAAACATTATATACGTCTGTTTCTTGCCACTATTGGGCAAACAGGTCTGATCCTTCAGTGCTATACAATTAGCCTTAAAAAATGGGTAATAAGGTTTTTTCATCTTCATGTAAACAACAATGGTTTCCCTCATGTGTTAATATTTTTCCTTGTTATAATGTATGATTTGCAAAAATAAAAACTGCTGCATCTGTGTTGATGAGAGAATCAAAGTGTATGCGCATTGTGCACCCGCTACATTATGGCCAAGCATGCGCGCTTAAAATAGCATTATGAACAACGCGCATCACGCCACTTACCAGGTTTTTTTCTGGTCAGTGGCGCAATTGTTTTCTGGAAGTGTAAAATAGCACCAGGGAATGTTTGCGCCGAAACACACCTCCTTTTTGCGCCGATCCGCCCAGGGAGCGCAAGTTCATTTCCTAGTTTAACGACGTGCGTCTGTGGAGGGAAAAAGCCTACTTTGCGCGCGAGCAAAATAGGAATGAGACATGTGTTTGTGTCTAAAGTAATTTGCGCCGGGTGCAAGATAGAGCCTGAGAATGTTAAATTAACACTTAAAAGTGTGAATTATATAATCTCTGAGCAGAGTGTTAAATGAACACTGAAGCAGTGTTAAAGTTAATGAGATAATAAAGTGAATTATTGAGTGATGATTGAGCATTATTGAAGAAACCTGATGTTAACAAGCAGACTCTCTGAAGGAGAAAAAACAGCATTTTATGTCATCATTATGGTGATCAGTGTTTGGTTTAGCTGGGCTCTTGACCCTTAAAACATTAACTTTAGATTTTGTTTGGCTGCTGTATGTGACTTATAACAGTCAGATGACCAAATGAAAAGGTGATCTGATTGTGTTGGTTTCACAATCTGAACATCTTGCAGTTGTGCATTTGTGGGATGCACATCCAGGGCACAGAGCTCTCCGTTCCACCACATCCCAAACATGCTCTATTGGATTGAGATCTGGTGACTGTGAAGACCATTTTAGTACAGTGAACTCATTGTCATGTTCAAGAAACCAATTTGAAATGATTCGAGCTTTGTGACATGGTGCATTATCCTGCTGGAAGTAGCCATCAGAGGATGGGGACATGGTGGCCATAAAGGGATGGACATGGTCAGTAACAATGCCCAGGTAGGCCGTGGCATTTAAACAATGCCCAATTGGCACTAAGGGGCCTAAAGTGTGCCAAGAAAACATCCCTCACACCATTACACCACCACCACCAGCCTGCACAGTGGTAAGGCATGAGTGGTAACTGCACAAGGCATGATGGATCCATGTTCTCATCCTGTTTACGCCAAATTTTGACTCTGCCATCTGAATGTCTCAACAGATAACGAAACTCATTAGACCAGCTCTTGCAAATTGTAGCCTCTTTTTCCTATTTGTAGTGGAGATGAGTGGTACCCGGTGGGGTCTTCTGCTGTTGTAGCCCATCCGCCTCAAATTGTGCGTGTTGTGGCTTCACAAATGCTTTGCTGCATACCTCTGTTGTAACGAGTGGTTATTTCAGTCAAAGTTGCTCTTCTATCAGCTTGAATCAGTCGGCCCATTCTCCTCTGACCTCTAGCATCAACAAGGCATTTTCGCCCACAGGACTGCCACATACTGGATGTTTTTCCATTTTCACACCATTCTTTGTAAACCCTAGAAATGGTTGTGTGTGAAAATCCCAGTAACTGAGCAGATTGTGAAATACTCAGACCGGCCCGTCTGGCACCAACAACCATGCCACACTCAAAATTGCTTAAAGGGCATATTGCAGGTTAGAGGACCCAATGAGTCAATGTATAGAAAAATAATGTAGGAACTATATTTTCTTTAAAATATTCGTATAAAAACGCTACTGAAGTTTCTAGAGTCGTTTTTGTGTGAAAATTTTACTTCCGCATCTGAAAATGGGCGTGGCGGGCGTGACGTAATTAGCGGGAGAGCGCCAGAGGCTGAGGTTGATTCAAACAGGAAAACAATGGATCGCAGTGACATTTCAGACGCTGAAGAAATTGTTCACATTTACTCGTATGACGGACCACAGCCGTACAATTATGAGCCTGCTATGCTGCCAAGAGATCAGGAACAGGCCAGGATTAATGTTAGACAGAACGGTCAGAGGAGACAAATTGAGTTGTGGTGTGAGGAGAACCAGTGGAGAACAGGACAGGTGTCTTGGTAGAGAGAGAACAGTGTTAGATTAGATAAATACACATTCGCTAACTATATACACTGTGTTCATAATATTGCACAGATTATTACAATCATATATCAGTTAGCAAAGCTTTTATTGGTCATCTAGAATTTTTGGAAAGTAGCCTACCAATAACAGAAACTATTAAGCTTTGATCAGACGTATGTCATGCTCCTTGATATCCGTCCAGACTAACGCTACATGATACCTTAACAGTTTCTCATCAAGAGAGATATATATTTTTTTCCTGATAGACGTTTTTGTTCCATAGGTGCTTGTGTGGGAAATGCGAGGGAATGTTCTCAGCTGAGGAAAGTCACTGCTGCAGGGAGGTGGATGCATACTGGGCTTTAGTGGAAAATGTCACCCCCAGACTTGATGTGCAGTGCCTGACTCTGCACCCAGGCTTTGAGGCTTGCTGTTTGAACCCATATGTGCTACAGATAGCCTATATGCACTTCAGACAGGAGCATGGACCTCTCAAGGCCAGCAGACATGAGTATATTTAGGGTAGATATACTATTAAATGTATAAAAACTATACTTGAGTATATTTTTATTGTACTAAAAAACATACTCAAGTACATTTTTAATACATATTTTTCACATGGGTTATAACATGAACAAACTTAAAGATTTGAATATTTAAACAATCTATTGTTACAATTATTTATTTTTTTTCAATTACAAGTTGCCTCTATGGGAATGACTACCCTAAGCATGACTACCATTGGTATAAGATGATCAATATTGATATTTTGTCCATATCTTCAGGCAATACCGCTACACTGCATACAGACAGGTTGTCCGCTGGGCCTATGGCATTCTGGGCAGGCACATCAGGAAGCCCTTACCTGCATGTGTTGAGTCAGCCATTAGAAGGCAGTTTCCAGAGGAAGGAGGACTTTATAAAGGTTTTGAATGGCCCAATTTGTTGACAATCAATAAAAAATAAACAATCACAAAAAGTCTGTATAAAACTTTTTTTATTATCATATATACAATTTAATAATCTCTCAGGTATCATACTAAAGTGTAATTAATGTGTTAAATCGTGAATGCTGTGACAGATACACGCCAACAGCCTCATCCTTGTTGATCCTCTGGAGGGATCTGGAAAGGGGAGCAGGTGTAGAGGAAGACAAAACTGCGCTGCATTCTCGTAGAGCCTGTGGTGACCTAGAGTATTCCTCTCTCAGAGACTCCATGAGGGCTGATGCATATGCTGGGAGAAGGATATTCACATTCATTTGCCAACTCGTGGTCTGACTTAATATTTAGGAACTAGGGGTGTAACAATTAACAAAACTGACAGTACGGTTTTTTTCAGAACGTATATAAATATAATATATAGGCTAATATAGTGCATTTATTTAGTGCAAGAGTTCATTTATAGGAACCAACAAGTTGCGGACACTGAATCACTAGCCTGTTGAGTTAAATATAATGCTAGTGACAAGCTATGTTGTTTTATAGACGTATTTCCGCTGCTGAAACACTGATTGAGCGATTACACGAGTTATGATGCCTTTCAGTAAGTCAACATACCTTCAGGTGTCCATTCATGTTTATTCTGTAACTGAGGAAGAGATGATTGCGTTTACTCGCGCTCTGTGCTGCCGCTTGAAATGAGGATCTAGTACAGCGATCTGTCACGCCACATCAAAGAGAGCCAAAACGCCATTTATTGTTTGAATTTCGTGATCAAATAGACAGAATTTGAAAGATTACACCTTGCTTATTATTATTGGTGGTAAGGCTAACTGAATTCGTTGTGTACACATAAGACATGAGGTCCAATGAGCCGGGCTGTGCGGGGCTGGGGTAGCAGGAGGCGGGGCGTGTTCGGTATTCCATGAGATTATCACGATTCGAATTGTGGGTTCTGTATCACGGTCTTTCGGTTTGGTTCGAATATTGTTACACCCCTATTAGGAACTGACTGAAACTGCCCACCATATGATGGCTTTTCCTTAACAGGACGGACTACCCAGCCACCTTTGCGGAACCTTGGGTAGCGAACCGCATAACATGCCTCACCATCACTGGTTCAGAGCAACCTCTCTGCTGCCATTGTGGTTAAAATGCAGGGCTGCCAAGAGAAGTCTGTAAGAAAAAGTGTAATTTGTACCCATTACAAGTTATGCATATGTGAATAAACCCAGAAGTAAAAACAACACATAGAAAAAAAAACATAAAAGTATTGCTTACTACACATTTAAAGAAAGTTGGGCTGCTGTGTTAGACTGCATTAGTTTCAGAAAGTACACATTCTTTCACATCACACACTTACCTGCTGTGCATCCCAAGGAAGGAGAACCCAGTGTGTTTTGGTGCAAAGTGCAGGATCAGGGAGTGAAATGCCTCCAGTGAAAAAGTCTGATGCTGTGGGGACAACTGCCGTACATCCTTTACCAGCGCTGTTCTAGTGGCTACACTCTCCAGTTTAACTGCTACAGTTGATCCTGCATAAACACACATAAACGCACATCTTTTTCTTAAAATGAGTCATGATTGGACGTTAAAAATCCTTTTTTCGAATCAAAAGCACCTCTCGTTCATATTATCTTCATTGTGTTATTAGTTAATCCGGTTTGTTTATTTTTGTAACGCGTCTAGCTTGAAAGTTGCTACGACATCTCAGAAATGTCAAACCCTTATTTGGAAAAACAAGCACAATGAACATTCACTATACATTTTCAGCCACATAATAAACAGTATTTTGTACCTGGTTCCAGCCACTCCTTGTTCCTTGCTTCACCCTCCAGAGGTGGATGTGCAAAGCAGGGAAATGTAGCAGTGCCATGTTCGTGGATGTCCTGAACATGGTTGACCATGCTTCTCCACTTGGCCTCCATCACATCTGCATCTCCATTAGGGGTGGAAGCTGCAGTCCAGTAGAGATGGTTAATAATAGCTGGCCTCCACAGCTTCAGATCTTCGCACTCCCTCTCCTTTGCAGCAGCATCCATTGCTTTCCCTAGGCCTGTTTTAGAACAGAAACACAAAATATTAAAAAAGGAAAATGTAATTATAGGCAATCTAAACAAAACTACTTTCTTTAAGATACATACTTTTGCCAATATGCCAGATATCAAAGAAATGGCTTGTTCCTTTGGGACACAACTTCCTCCCGTACCCACTTGGCAA
Source organism: Hybognathus amarus (assembly GCA_030378365.1). Lineage (NCBI taxonomy): Eukaryota > Metazoa > Chordata > Actinopteri > Cypriniformes > Leuciscidae > Hybognathus > Hybognathus amarus. Next base: position 7,321 of record JAQIUQ010001373.1, read on the forward strand.
CCTGAAATTTTGAAAAAGAACATTTGATTTTAGTTGCAAATATAGTCAGCAGGAAGATTTTAGGTGTGTACATGTGCATTTCTTTACCTGCCGATTTCTGTCTGTATGAGGGCAGACACTTGCATATGTTGCTGAGTCAGAAAGCCCTCTAACTCGCACCAGTTGCTACTTGGGACCTCGGAGCTCTGTAAATAAAAAAAAAACATTTGGTCATCTCACTGTGTAACATTAGATGAGGTGATAAGTGTGTTTGATAATATTAACTTACCTGGACAAGTTGAAGATCTAAAACCTTATTGATCCTGTCCTCAATCAAAGAGTATGTGCCATATTTTGCACAATGGCCAGGTGAATCTGACCTATGAATGTCAAAAACAGTTTAATTTATGGTTAAGCACAAAAACTATTACATTAAACTCGATTATCCAGTTTAGACTTGTTTTCTATTTTAATGATATAAGCTGAAGTGTGCTACCTGCAGTCACCAGACAGGATCAGTCCCCACCTCATCTCTTTCAGATCTCTGATGATCGCTGCCTGTTCATTCTGCCACGCCTGCATGATAGTTGGAATCGTGTAAAAGCGCTGATTGCGGAAGAAGGTGCTGACACTGATGCTCTGAAGCCCAAACAGCTTCAACATACGGATGGTCTGGATAGCCATGCAACCTGAAAAGTGGATTGCCCCACTCAGTAATAGGTTGCAGGCCGGCATATTTCGATGCAGCATTGGCTGGTTCTGCCAAAAACGCTGATACCCACATGCTGCACAGACCTAAGAGATGTGAAAGGCAGAAAATGACTATTGTAACCCAGGTTACAAAAGTTAAATAAAAAAAAAAAAAAAACACATGAATAAGCAGAAAAATATTATTTTATTTTCATTTTATGCACTAATTTTGTGTGTTTTAAAACAGCCGATTAAAATAATTTTTGTTTGGAGGGATTGACCAATGAGAATTGAGAATGTTGGGTAGCGCATTTTTGTGTTCCGGATTTCGCACGCGGTAGGAGCTCATTTTTTTTTTTGGAATCGGCAGAGCAAACGAGAGCAGACGTGTTTCAGATCTCTCCAGAGAAAATTGAGTATTTGATTAATCTATTTGAGAAAAATTGATTAGTATTGAAGTTATATTGTTTCAGAGACGATGTAGCGCAAGAGGAAAAGTGAAATTTGATGTGAAAGAGACTGTTATTGATTTTATAATGTGTGACGCAGTTGCGGAGAAGCAACCTGCTAACGCATAGCGCGTTCACGTATCAAGGATGTTTACTGAAGAAACGCAGATCAGTAATAATTAATCAGTAAGAATTAATTCAGTAAGAAATTCAGTAAGTAAATCAGTAAGAATTAATTTTTGAGAGAGAGATAAGAAAAGGATGGAATTGTAACAGTTCTTCAGACCTAAAACAGATTATATGTTCAAGTTCATCTGGTCTTGGTGAGTTACACTTTTATTTCATCTGGGTGAAATGTTCATGAAAAGTTGATATAAGTGAAACATAAATCAGAAATCTGCTTGAGTTATTTTATTAATGTATTTTTCTTTATAACCACATTTGTGAACGATTGTTAGCACGTTGTATGTAAAACGTGATCGCCATTTTGATGCTGTGTTAACCATGGTAAATGATGTGATCTGATGTTATGAAGACAACTAACAAGTATTATTTTTTTGACCTTGTATTCAAGGTCAGGTTTTTTTTTTCTTCTCCACTTGCTTCTTTTTGTTTAGTTTTTTGTCTTTCCTGATTTCATTTCATCATCACTTGGACGAGTGCTTGCTGTGTATCGTTGAGTCGAATCTGCGTTGAGTCGATGCTTTTCCTGATTGGAGTTCCTGGATTTCGTCCTAACTCTGATGTTCACGGAGGGAGTCGGGACTGGCGAGCCGCACGGACCTAACAGCGAGTCGTGATTGTATGAAACTGATGTTTTCGTTGCCGACTTGGATGGTAGGAAATTGAACTAACAACACTTACACTTTTCACTGTTCAAATGGAAGGATTCAGTCACAAGGAGAGACTGAGTAACGAACAATAGCCGACCGTTGTCGTTACAAGATTTCAGCAGTATTCACAAGGTTGTGAATGTAACTTCAGAGACTGCACTGAACCCATTTTGAAGCCTCAGGGGTTAAATCCCTGGGAAGGGAATTAAATGTGAATTTGTTGGGTTTATTGTTTTTTTTTTAATTACTTGATCAAATGTAATTGTTTTTTATTTTTATTTTTTTTTATTTTATTGTTTCCTTTCTTCTATTTTTTTTATTAAGAGTCAAAAGAAGGAACCTAGTTACCAAAAACCTGAAAAAGGTTTCAAATAAGTAATTAACTTTAATTGAAATTAAGTCACAAGGTGAATTTAGTGTTACTGGTGGTGACAAATCTTTATTTGTATGTTTTTTTTTGTTTTTCCAAAGAACCTGGATTAAATCTAGTGAAACCTAGAAGGGAACAAACAAAGGGTTAGTGTATTAACATAAACAGTGTTTAAAAGAAAGTGATTGCACTAATTTTTATTTTTTTATTTTATTTTTTTTGTGATCTTTAGAACATTTGAAGTCCTTGAAATTTATAAGGGAAAGAAAGTGTTTACAGAATTTGTTTATTACATTGTATTTTATTTTCCTGTATTTTTGTTTTGTTTTCTATTATACATTCCATTTACTAAATCCAAGTTTTGCATTCAACAACAACTAATACATTCAGAAAAAACCTTATACATCGTGGGAGTGGCTCATTATTGTTGTGACACCTTTATTCTCTGCAGGCGAATTTAGTCTTCTGATTTAACTGGTCCATACTCAGACGTTGTGTCTGTAGCAAATTGAGTGAAGGGTTACAAAGTTGGCGAACCAGCCAGGAGAATTTGGAGTGTCATACAACAATAGTGAATTCTCAGAGTGAGAAAGCAGTGTAGAACAGTTAAGAACTATGGACATTGTGAGACGAGAAAAAGTGCGTGTTCGTGATGCCGTTCTAGTGAGCGGTATAACGCTATCTGAATCCGATCAAGATCTTGAGTCATGGCTGATGCGCTATGGTAGCATAAAGCGAACTTTACTCATTGACAGTCCTTCCTCTGAATTTCATCAGCAAGCTATAATAGAGTTCCAATATAGCTCAGCTATGGATGCGTTGCGACCTTTGTTGCCCTTACGAATTGTTAGTACTTCTAATGCAGACACATTCTTTAATGTGTGTGCCCTGAGCAGTGTTTACTCGCAGACAACTGGGGGTGATGTCACTAGCAATTATTTAGAGGAACTGCAAGAAATTGCGAGATTTAGCGGAAAACCTGTGCAGGTCGTAATTCAAGAGGAGCTAAAGAAGCTTAATGCTGCTAGCGTTTTCGTTGAACAGTCACCCATGTCAAGTGATGGAAATGAGTGTCCTATTGTGGCTGATTCTCAAACCCATCGGTTTTCATTTCAGTCACAAAGAGTAGTTGAAGAGCCGACTGCACCTTCATTGTCGGATAGCGTACCTTTGTCAAGTAGTCAACAAAGCAAAGATCAAAACCTGACCAAGTCTAACGAAGAACATGCGGTGCCTTCGTGTACTACTCTGCCCATGAATGTAATAAGTCCTCCTCAGCGTACAACGGGTTGTAGTCGAACATATTGTGCGAGCTACTGATGCTGTATCAACTCAGTATGTTCCTGTGCGCTTGAGGTCATTTTCAGGGAAAGTTCCTCGACCAGCCAATGAACCTGACTTTGATACCTGGAGGGCGAGCGTTGATTTTTTACTTGATGACCCATCCATTTCTGACTTGTCCCGAACCAGAAAAATACTCGACAGCCTTTTACCACCAGCTGCTGATGTTGTAAAGCACATTGGCCCTCAAGCATCTCCAGTCGTTTATTTAGAGTTGTTAGAGTCTGTCTATGGATCAGTTGAAGATGGCGACGAGTTATTGGCAAAATTTATGACATTGTTGCAAAACCAGGGGGAGAAACCCTCTAGCTACCTGCATCGTCTGCAAGTCATGCTAAGCGCGGCAGTGCGGAGGGAAGGCATTCCAGAAGCAGAGCGTGACCGCAGCTTATTAAAGCAGTTTTGTAGAGGGTGTTGGGATAACCGGTTGCTCGGAAATTTGCGTCTTGAAGAAAGAAAGCTCAACCCTCCTTCATTTGCTGAATTAGTAATGTCTGTTAGGGCTGAGGAGGACAAACAAGCTTCCAAAGAGGAGCGCATGCGAAGCCATTTGGGGATGAACAGACTCAGCTCACAAACTTTTAAGTCAAAAGCTACTGTACATCAGTTATCCCCTCATGTTACTGAGTCAGGAGGTGAAGCGATTACCCAAATAGATCAGGCAAAAAGAGCAATGTCAGGCGCCCAATGCAGTTAGCTCCTCAGAAGATTACAGGTTTTAAGAAGGGGCAGGCGGATGGCCAGGAAGCTGAATTCTCTAAACTAAGAACAGAAGTAAAAGAGTTAAGAGCGCAAGTCCAGGCTATGGAGTCAGCTGTGCCTAAAAAACCACTGTACACTGACTCAAGTACTTCAGAACTTTCTGAGCTAACGAAGCAAGTAGCTGCATTAAAAGCTCAAATGGTTACGTTGGAAGCACAGAAAAGTCGAACTCAAAACCAGTTAGTTTCGCGTGGAAATTTTGAAAAGGCATGGCCCAGACAGGTTGAGTCAAATGAGGGTGGGACAGGCTTGCCCCGAGCCAGGGTACTGTTTTCGCTGCGGTGAAGATGGGCACATGGTTAGCCACTGTGAAAATGATCCAGACCCTTCCAAAGTGGCCAGAAAACGGTGTTTGTTGAGAGAGAAACAAGCCCAATGGGACTTGCAGAACCAAGTGAAATCGCAGCAGGTAAACTCCAGGCCGTTTCTGCAGTAGGGCATGCAGAGAACGGCAATGAGTTTCATTGCCCTAAAAAGAGCAGAAAAGCTTTTGACACTTGTTCAAAAAGCATAATATCAGGAAGGTTGCCAAAAGGATTAATAGGGACAAAGTGCACTGCCCAGTTGTGCATTAATGGAATACCCGTGAATTGTTTATTGGACACTGGGTCCCAAGTGACCACAATTCCGTCCTCATTCCACAAGGAACATTTAGCAGAGCATCCTGTGAAGCCGTTAGATGGCTTGTTGGAGGTAGAGGGGGCCAATGGACAGTCTGTGCCCTATTTAGGGTATATAGAACTTACTTTAACTTTCCCTAAAGACTTTTTGGGGTTAGAGACTGAAATTGATACTCTAGCCTTAGTGGTTCCTGACTTGCTGGGGGTGCAACAGGTATTAGTGGGGACAAACTCTTTGGATACCTTGTATGATACTCATGCTCAGGGAGATGTTGAGCTCAGCCCAGCTTTCAGTGGGTATAGAGCTGTGCTTAAGGTTCTGAGTGCTAGGCATAAGCAGAGATGTGCAGAGACCTTGGGGCATGTAACATTGGGCGGAGACGATGCTGAAACAGTGCCTGCGGGTGGTAGTGCAGTAATTGAGGGTGTTGTTTACCTTAACAGTTGTTTCTCAGAGAACTTGGCAGTCATTGGGCCGTCTGAATTGTCTAACTTACCGGGTGGTTTAGTCATTGCCAATGGTCTACACACCCTGCCCAGCAAACGTTTTGTTCGTGTGCCTGACATCGTTTGGTCAGTATGCATGACAAACCCATACTGACATTGTGGTTCCTTCTAAGACCGTGTTAGCTGAAATGTACTCAGTCCAGCAAGTGATAGAGGCTCCTCAGAGAACGGATTCCCCTCAAGTACAAACAGAATCACAAGAAACGCAGATAAACATTGATTTCGGTGACTCCCCTTTGCCAGCGGAATGGAAGAGTCGGATCTCGGCCTTGTTGAGTGCGATGCCTGAAGTTTTCGCCTTGCATGATATGGATTACGTTCATACAGACAAGGTGAAGCATCACATTAGGCTCAGCGATGAGACCCCTTTCAAACACAGACCCAGGCCAATTCATCCTAATGATGTTAGTGCAGTTAGGAAACACTTGCAGGAGTTGTTAGATGCTGGAGTGATTAGGGAGTCAGAATCTCCTTTCGCTTCTCCCATTGTTGTGGTGAGAAAAAAAGATAACTCTGTACGGCTTTGTGTTCGATTTCAGGAAGCTGAACGCGCAGACCATTAAGGATGCCTATGCCCTTCCAAATCTTGAAGAGGCGTTTTCAGTGCTTACAGGCTCCAAATGGTTTTCCGTTCTCGACCTGAAATCTGGATACTACCAGATTGAGATGGACGAGCAGGATAAGGAAAAGACGGCTTTTGTGTGTCCCTGGGGTTTCTGGGAGTTCGATGGGATGCCCCAGGGTATGACGAACGCCCCAAGTACTTTTCAGCGGCTCATGGAGCGTTGCATGGGGAACTTGAATCGAAGTGAAGTTCTGGTCTTCATAGACGATCTGATTGTTTTTTCAGAGACCCTTGAGGAGCATGAACGCCGTCTACTACAAGTCCTTGACCGGTTGAAAGAGTATGGCTTAAAACTTTCTCCCGACAAGTGCAAATTTTTCCAGACGTCTGTACGGTATCTTGGTCATGTTGTGTCCCAATATGGCGTGAGCACTGACCCAAGTAAAATAGAAGCCGTAAAAACCTGGCCGAGACCACAAAATCTTAGAGAGTTGAAATCCTTTTTAGGATTTGCTGGGTATTTCCGTAGATTCGTACAGGACTTCTCCAAGATTGTCAGACCCCTTAATAATCTCACAGCTGGGTATCCCCCCGTTAGGAAGAGAACTAAGTGTAAGGAAGTAAATCGTCCCTATTTCAACCCAAAAGAGCCGTTAGGGGATAGATGGACTGTTGAATGCCAACAAGCGTTTGAAACCATTGTGAACAAATTGACAACTGCTCCAATTTTGGGTTATGCCGATCCCAAGCTACCTTATATTTTGCATACTGATGCCAGCACCACCGGGCTCGGGGCTGCTTTGTATCAAGAGCAGGAGGGCCAGCTAAGGGTCATTGCGTATGCCAGTCGGGGTTTGACTCGCAGTGAAGCTAAGTATCCAGCTCATAAGCTAGAATTTTTAGCTCTTAAGTGGGCGGTTACCGTTAAGTTTAGTGACTATTTGTATGGGAGCGAATTTACAGTAGTGACCGATAGTAATCCCTTAACATATGTCCTAACTTCAGCAAAACTCGATGCCACAAGCTACCGGTGGTTGTCCAGTCTGTCCACTTTCAACTTCAAACTCCAGTATCGAGCAGGGTACCCAGAATCAAGACGCAGACGGATTGTCTCGACGTCCAAACGGTCAGCTCAGGGATGATTTGGAGTCCCAAAAAGAACGGGAACGCATAAGGCAGTTCACCTTAAACCATCTAGTTGAGGCCGAACAGGGGCAGCAGGTTATGTTTCCTGAGGTGGTGAGAGCTATATGTGAGCGGAATCAGATTAATCAACCTTCTCCCGTAGCTTTGGTTGAGTCCTTAGTTGTGACTGCAGATGCATTACCCCAGGCATTTATTGATGAGTGTGACCATGGCCTACCTTCCATTCCTAGATTGTCTGAGGATGATTTGATGCGTAGACAGAGGGAGGACCCTGAAATAAGGGAGGTTATTGAATGTCTAGAGTCCAACCAAAAACCAAACAGTGTGAAAGGGAAGCCATTGGGAATGGTTTTGTGGTTTAAGGAATGGAATAAGTTTGAAATGAGAAACGGGTTATTGTATCGGAAGCGTCTGGACCAAGGAAGGATGCAAAGACAGCTAGCATTGCCTAAAAATCTTAGGGAGATGGTGCTTACCTGTTTGCATGATGATATGGGCCACCTAGGCATGGAAAGGACCCTTGATCTTGTTCGTTCCCGCTTTTATTGGCCACGAATGGCACATGCCGTGGAAAGCAAGATCAGGACTTGCGAGCGTTGTGTCAGAAGGAAGTCTCCCGTGCAGAAGGCTGCTCCACTGGTGAACATACAGATCAGCAGGCCATTAGAGTTGGTCTGTATGGACTTCCTGTCAGTAGAACCCGACAGCAGCAATACTAAAGACATTTTGGTCATCACTGACCATTTTACAAAGTACGCTGTCGCTATCCCCACTCGAAATCAAAAAGCTCAGACAGTTGCTAAGTGCCTCTGGGACCAATTTTTAGTACATTACGGGTTTCCAGAGAAGTTACACAGCGACCAAGGGCCAGATTTAAAAGTCCCATACCATCCGGGAATTATGTAAGATCGCTGGTATTCGCAAAGTCAGAACAACGCCATACCACCCTAGGGGAAACCCAGTAGAGCGGTTTAATAGAACTTTGCTGCAGATGTTAGGCACTCTAGAGAACAAACAGAAAGCTCACTGGAAAGAGTATGTCAAACCATTAGTGCACGCGTACAATTGCACCAGAAACGATGTTACTGGCTACTTCGCCCTATGAGCTCATGTTTGGAAGGCAGCCGCGGTTGCCGCTGGACATGGCTTTTGGCATCCTGAACGACGAATCTGGCCAATCCCACTCGAAGTATGTAACCTCTCTAAAGAATAGGTTAGAGGAAAGCTACAAATTGGCTTCAAAAAATAGCATGAAAGTAGCTGAACGGAATAAAAAGAGGTTTGACAGAAATGTAGTGGCTTCCTGTTTGGAAGTGGGTGATAGAGTTTTAGTTAGGAATGTCCGGTTGAGAGGCAAACAGAAATTGGCCGACAAATGGGAATCAGATGTTTACCTTGTTTTGAAGAAAGCACAAGATGTTCCTGTGTACACAGTTTGTCCTGAAGGGAAGGAGGGTCCCGTCCGTACTCTGCACCGAGACCTGCTCTTACCTTGTGGGTTTTTACCCGGTGTGGGGGCAGACGAGACAATCTTACCCAAAGTGCGTCAAAGATGTCGAACAAAGCCTCAGTTGGGTATGGAAAATGATGATGATGCAGAAAATTCAAACAATGAAGAGAATTCTGAGAATGAGTCTTGTAATCGTTTTGTACCCCGAGAATTAGTAGAGGTTGTTACGCACTACTTACCACCTGAGAGTTCTTCCTATCATTTGGGGAATCTACCAATCACAGATACTGTTGAGGTTGAATTAGCAGGTACCAGTCAGACAAATGTTGATCCCCTGGAAGAGAAACAGTGTGAGGTTAATGAAGTGAACGAACAAGTGTGTGAAGTGAATGAGCACTTACCTGTGAGTAATGGAGTGGAATCTGAGAATATGCATGTTGATCATGGAGAATGTAGAGCAAATGACACTGTAATGGTGTCTGGGGAGGAGGATTGCATTAACTGTGAGTTGGTGAATGAGTCGATGGAGGATGAAGTGCTGAATCTAGTTGAAGATCTGAGGGTTGTTCAGGATGAGGGTAATGGTCCTAGACCTGAGATGGTCTCTGAAGAAAGTATGTCCAGTGAAAAGGTATTAGAGGAAGAAGACCCAGAGGTATTTGATGGTATTAGACGTTCTGCAAGGCAAATCAAACCCCCAAAGAAATTTCACTATCCTCAATTGGGCAATCCTTTAATCTCAGTGGTTCAGTCCTTATTACAAGGACTAAGTGCTGTTTTTGCTCAGTCTGAAGAAAATTCAGATATGATCTGGGGTAAATGTGTCATGGTACCGGGCGACCCTTTGTCAGTGTTGACGACACAGCCATATGCATGCCCGAGGACGTGCATAAGATCAACGGGGGAGGGTGTAACCCAGGTTACAAAAGTTAAATAAAAAAAAAAAAAAAAACACATGAATAAGCAGAAAAATATTATTTTATTTTCATTTTATGCACTAATTTTGTGTGTTTTAAAACAGCCGATTAAAATAATTTTTGTTTGGAGGGATTGACCAATGAGAATTGAGAATGTTGGGTAGCGCATTTTTGTGTTCCGGATTTCGCACGCGGTAGGAGCTCATTTTTTTTTGTTTTTGAATCGGCAGAGCAAACGAGAGCAGACGTGTTTCAGATCTCTCCAGAGAAAATTGAGTATTTGATTAATCTATTTGAGAAAAATTGATTAGTATTGAAGTTATATTGTTTCAGAGACGATGTAGCGCAAGAGGAAAAGTGAAATTTGATGTGAAAGAGACTGTTAAATTGATTTTATAATGTGTGACGCAGTTGCGGAGAAGCAACCTGCTAACGCATAGCGCGTTCACGTATCAAGGATGTTTACTGAAGAAACGCAGATCAGTAATAATTAATCAGTAAGAATTAATTCAGTAAGAAATTCAGTAAGTAAATCAGTAAGAATTAATTTTTGAGAGAGAGATAAGAAAAGGATGGAATTGTAACAGTTCTTCAGACCTAAAACAGATTATATGTTCAAGTTCATCTGGTCTTGGTGAGTTACACTTTTATTTCATCTGGGTGAAATGTTCATGAAAAGTTGATATAAGTGAAACATAAATCAGAAATCTGCTTGAGTTATTTTATTAATGTATTTTTCTTTATAACCACATTTGTGAACGATTGTTAGCACGTTGTATGTAAAACGTGATCGCCATTTTGATGCTGTGTTAACCATGGTAAATGATGTGATCTGATGTTATGAAGACAACTAACAAGTATTATTTTTTTTGACCTTGTATTCAAGGTCAGGTTCTTTTTTTTCTTCTCCACTTGCTTCTTTTTGTTTAGTTTTTTGTCTTTCCTGATTTCATTTCATCATCACTTGGACGAGTGCTTGCTGTGTATCGTTGAGTCGAATCTGCGTTGAGTCGATGCTTTTCCTGATTGGAGTTCCTGGATTTCGTCCTAACTCTGATGTTCACGGAGGGAGTCGGGACTGGCGAGCCGCACGGACCTAACAGCGAGTCGTGATTGTATGAAACTGATGTTTTCGTTGCCGACTTGGATGGTAGGAAATTGAACTAACAACACTTACACTTTTCACTGTTCAAATGGAAGGATTCAGTCACAAGGAGAGACTGAGTAACGAACAATAGCCGACCGTTGTCGTTACAAGATTTCAGCAGTATTCACAAGGTTGTGAATGTAACTTCAGAGACTGCACTGAACCCATTTTGAAGCCTCAGGGGTTAAATCCCTGGGAAGGGAATTAAATGTGAATTTGTTGGGTTTATTGTTTTTTTTTGAATTACTTGATCAAATGTAATTGTTTTTTATTTTTATTTTTTTTTATTTTATTGTTTCCTTTCTTCTATTTTTTTTATTAAGAGTCAAAAGAAGGAACCTAGTTACCAAAAACCTGAAGAAGGTTTTAAATAAGTAATTAACTTTAATTGAAATTAAGTCACAAGGTGAATTTAGTGTTACTGGTGGTGACAAATCTTTATTTGTATGTTTTTTTTTGTTTTTCCAAAGAACCTGGATTAAATCTAGTGAAACCTAGAAGGGAACAAACAAAGGGTTAGTGTATTAACATAAACAGTGTTTAAAAGAAAGTGATTGCACTAATTTTTATTTTTTTTATTTTATTTTTTTTTGTGATCTTTAGAACATTTGAAGTCCTTGAAATTTATAAGGGAAAGAAAGTGTTTACAGAATTTGTTTATTACATTGTATTTTATTTTCCTGTATTTTTGTTTTGTTTTCTATTATACATTCCATTTACTAAATCCAAGTTTTGCATTCAACAACAACTAATACATTCAGAAAAAACCTTATACATCGTGGGAGTGGCTCATTATTGTTGTGACACCTTTATTCTCTGCAGGCGAATTTAGTCTTCTGATTTAACTGGTCCATACTCAGACGTTGTGTCTGTAGCAAATAAGAGTGAAGGGTTACACTATACTATACAAATAACAGTGTAATAATTAAAGCAAAATAAACAAGTTATGTTACAATTGAATTTTCTACCAGAAATCACAAATAGCTTCTTACTTGCTTTATTTTTACAAAAGTTCCCTCCTGCTTCTCAACATTGCCTTGGGTTTCCCCAGAACAGGCTGGGCAAATGGTAAAGAGAGACATCAGCTGGCTTTGGCACACAATGAACTTGTCAGCAGCGCTGAAAAAAACAAAACAAAACAAAAACCATTATTTTGGACTTGACACAATTTGATCATAGAAAATCTCAAATTAAAAAAATAAGTCTTACTTGAGGTCAGGGTGAGATTCCTGCTGTGGTTCCTCATCAGATGAATCACTTCTCATTTCCCCTCTGGGAACCATGGCATATCACCAGGTTTGTCCATGAAAACAGAGGATGATTCATCATCACTATGCACAGGACTGGGCAGTGGAGTTGATGTTGGTTTTGACCATCTTGGGCTGTGCCTGGACAGCTAAAATAAAAATATGTCCACTGTCATACAATTGTCATACAAACAGCATGTCACTGCTTACAGTAAAGTAGGTGCCTGCCTGCATCCTAAAATATTTTACTAATTATTTGCTCTCATACATTATGTAAACAGATGTTGCCATGTACAATTAATTCTGGATATGAGTAATGTTAATCCACCTGATGAACGATGTGAAGGTCTTAGGTCACATTGTGAGCCACAGTGAAGCACAGATGATTGAGGGGCCAGTGGAAGAAAGGCTCTTGCTCTGGGTCAGCAAAAAGCACTGCAGCACTGGCTGAAGATGCATCTCCCCCTTCATCACATGCAATTTCTGATAAAACCTTATAAACAAACATAACAATAAATTACGATTTCGCTGTTTAAGCTAACTAGCATTAGTTATTATGCCTTACAAGCTAGCTGCGGTAACGTTACTTTACAACAACTTGTTCACGTTACGTTTCTTCTCATTATTTAAATCATTATGTTAACTGATTTGTTAGTTAGTAACTGTTTTTTAAAAAACGACTTACGGTGCACAGTTCACGTTTTCGTCGAGCTGCATCTCTGACGGATCCGTGACCATCATGTTTCCGCCGCGGGAGAACCCGAATGAAGATGCGGTGTGCACTGAAGGAACTGCACCAGCTTTGAGTCTCACTTGGGACGATAATCCTCCGATCTAAAGTGAACGCTACAGACAACCGCGTTTTTAGAAGCCGATGCGGAAGAAAAATCCCGTCTCTTCACCTGTACAAACCTCACCCAGGCACGAAAGACAGCACCATCCTTCTTCTTGTCAGGAAATCTGTGGACTCGATGTCCTGACAGGCCGGAGTTTTTGCAACCTCCACAAACACAATAATTTACCATGACGATAATAAATTAAAATACAATAACTACCGAAAACAAACTTACTTACGACCGCTCTCACTGAATACCAACCTACTCTGCACTGAACCGAGGCGGGCGGCGGCTCCCTAACATGATGTAAAATGACGCGCTGTTGAAAAAAAAGCTGTTTTTACAAGCAGTCCAAGAAACGCTCACTTTATCTACTAAATTAGTGCCCTTATGTCGTTTTAAAACGTTTTAAATCCTGCATTTACTTTTCATATGGTATTTTTATACAAGGTTATATATTAATTTCGATTTTTTTTACCTGCAATATGCTCTTTAAATCACCTTTCTTTCCCATTCTGACATTCAGTTTGGAGTTGAGGAGAATTTCTTGACCAGGACCACACCCCTAAATGCATTGAAGCAGCTGCCATGTGATTGGTTGATTAGATAATTGCATTAATGGAAATTGAACAGGTGTTCCTAGTAATCCTTTAGGTGCAGGTACATTGTTAAAATAATCCATGTAAATACACTGGTATGAAGTGATGAGGATACTTTTTGTGCGCAAAAACAAACAAAAATAACAACTTCATTCAACAATTCTTCAATGATATTTGTGTAGTAAACATTTTAGCGCTTCCGAGTTCTACGTCAGAATGCAAACAATGGTGTGTGTCTGGAACCAGCATAACCTGAGAGTTCATGTATGTTTGATGGTAAGATAACCTTGCTTTCTGGAATACACCCCAGGTGAGATTACGGTGATGTTTGTACAGTTAATCAAATCAGAAGCAAAGCAGTTAATCAAATCAGAAGTAAAGCTCCAGACACCTGGCATGAAATCAGTAGCACAGACGAGGCAGATGAAGACAAAATGAAAGTCCCCACTGTTGCAATGAGAAGGTCTGTATAAGATAGTGATGGGTGCCTTCGAAACATGTTTCATGAATCTTTACAAATATTTTGCTTCAAATCAGTGGTTTGGAGTGTCTATTAAACTGCCAAAGTCACTTGATTTCAGTAAATGAGACTTTGTCACGTCATAACCGTAATGTCAATGGTTTACTGCCGAAGGGCGAACTCTGTGAACTCATGAATCATGCAAGTCTGTGGTTTTTACTTGATCTCTGATCAGTTTTATTCATTTGTACACATTTTAATTAGACATTAGTATAATTAAAATTAATAATAGTAGTTAATAGTCTCTTATTGGCCTGTTTAGCTACGATTAACAAAACAAGCTCTGTAAATTGATAAAAGAGCACATATTGCACATACACTAAATATTTAATCTCTTTTAGATGATTAGTTAATTGTATTTTATAGATTTTACTTTCAATAAATCATTTGCAATAGATTTGTAAAAGGTTTTTTTATGCATGTTTGGCCTGGGTTTTTGTTGCATTTACACTGTTCTGACCACTAGAGGTCACCGTGGAAGCAGGTGTCGGATTGTTTCGAATCCTCGACACAAAACAGCAAATTTGCTTCAACTGTTCCACTGTTTTACGAAGCCTCGCTCTGACCACCAATAGTGAAAAGATAGTTCAGATTGTCTTGAGCAGAAAAAAATCCTGAAACAGCCAAAAAACAGGAACAAAGGTGAATCCTAGGCAAGAAACGTCAACAGCAGGAGCCTACAATCCACAGAGCAAGACGATCGGACACACTTCTTTTTGAAATTTTATTGATGGTTTACAAACAAAGAAATGGTGTATTACTAAGTGTGGATGAAAATGACATACTCTCCCTTTAAAAAAAAAGATAATTATCCTCTTCCACAAATGATTTATTTTAAGACACTAAATAATAAACCTGTAATATTCATTTCCAGAGTTATTTAGTAAAATGTCTCCTAGTATAAGGCTATGTTTACACAGAAACGATTCTGAAGAGAAAACGCAAAAGTGGCGTTGCATCATAATTCTTTATTCTGCGTTAAGACGAGCATTTTGTGTGGGAAATTCGCGTGCAAATGGTGATGCAAATGTCTGAGAAATTCAATGTAGAATGCACTTTTCAGGTGGCTAGGAGTGCATACTACAGCAACACCAAGTCCACGCGGCTGCGTACAACCTTCACTGTCAAGCAGACTTTTGCGTTTTACCCTTTACACGGGAACGCGACGGTGGAGCGTTTTTAAGATTTCCACTCTGGAGGGTGGTTTTACTTCTTTGCGTTTTAAGCCTCAAAACGCAGTCGCCGTGTAACGAAAGGCACATACGATAAAATATTCTTAAGTTTTCACCCGCGAGCATTCTCGTGTAAACAGGGCCTAAATTGATCGGACACACACTCAACCACAAGGTATAAATGGACCATGTAACAAGCAACAGGTGTAGTGGATGATTGCTGATCAGCGTTGCTAGGCAACACTACCCAGCAGCAGAGACACCACCCAAAACCCAATATACAGAAGACAACAAAATATATAACATTGTTTCATTTTTTTTTTTTTTCATTTTTTAATCCAGCAATCTTGAATGTTGTTGTTCCTTGTCTGCCAAATGCATAAATGTGAACTTTCATATGTAAAATGTAATTTCTGTCAAAACTACACAGGCATTTTCTTTGACAGATTGAGTGATATTCTTCCATAATGTTTTTGTGAGGTCACTATCTGGTTCTATATTTGTATAAGTTGCCCTTTTGTCTGCCTGTGTCTCTTGTTGGCAGTAGACTCTGGACTCTGGGTCCACATCAGCATCTCAGGAACAATGGGGACTCATAAAAGCCTCTATCCTCTCTGCTCATAAAAGTGAGGTTTAGCAACAGCTGTAAAACAGTGTATGCTGTCTCAGCCTGCGCTACACAGATGATGGATATGTTCATACCTTGATCAGTCTTTGTGCTGTTTTTTTATTGCTATTCTAGCTCAGTGTCCTCATGTTTGGAATAAGTGTGAGTCTTTGTACTCTTATCAAGGCTTTTGACTTCTATTCCTGTGGTCTTACTCTCTCCTGTTTGTTCTGATTTTCTGCCCTCTTATTTTTCCTCCTCTTGACTGTGTACACGGACATCAGCAGACTTTAAGTATACTTTGGGACAAAAGGTTTTTGTAACATGTTGGGCTTCAGCGCCAACCCTGGAAACCACTGACCCAGGCGTGAAGAGGTCAAATGAAGAGCAAGAAAGTAGGAGACAGTTGAGCTCTGACTCTATGAGAAGATCAATGTGTTGTCTCTTTCTTTATCAAAGGGGGATTGATCAGGTCTGAACCAATCTCATGCTTTTCACCTATCACCCATCGGCTCCAACTGCAGCCAGCCAAGACCGCTTGCACAACACCCTCACTTTTCACTGTCTTGTAAATAAAGCGCCTCCAGAGTGACACAGTAAACCTACTGCTTTACACCTCCACAAACACAATCTTGAATCCATATTGATGTAAATTTGACTGTAAATTCAGACTTGTTTTCAGCTCTGTGTGAGTAGGGCAGAACCTTTTGTTTGATGAGCCCAGGGTATTGATGTACACACACCACAAACACACTGGGTGTTTCTCAATTCCTTATTTGTGCATCCTTGTTTCCTTTCCTGTAATTCTGTTGTAGTTCTCACACAGGGCACCACATTATGTTGTGATCTTCACAAAATGTGTAAGATTGGTGATTTGTTCCCGTATTTTTTTTTACCCAGTGCCACTATTTCCACCCGTGTTCTCTCTGATTTGTTACTTAGACTTGAGTGAACTAACATTCAGCCAATCACAGCGAATTTTGTGGTCATTTGAGTCGCTTTGCTGTTTGGCCGTTTGACGTTGATATTTGGTTAAATTTCGATTGCGACGTCAGGTGACCAGAATTCAATGTGAATTCAACATCTCAGGGCCCTATCTTGCACCCGGCGCAATTACTTAGTCCACTGACGCATGTCTCATTCCTATTTTGCACCAGCACAAAGCGGGCTTTTTCCTCCACAGACGCACGTCAGTAAACTAGGAAATGAACTTGCGCTCCCTGGGCAGGTCGGCGCAAAAAGGAGGCGTGTTTCGTACAAACAATCCCTGGTGCTATTTTGCAGTTCCAGAAAACAATTCGCCACTGACTGAGAAAAAACCTAGTCTAAAGTCAGTTGTTGTTCATAATGCTATTTCAAGCGCTGCATGCTTGGCCATGCTTGTAGCGGATGTACAACGCGCATACACTTTGATTCTCTCATCAACACAGATGCAGCAGTTTTTAGTTTTGCAAATCATACATTATAACAAGGAAAGATATTAACGCATGAGGGAAATCATTGTGGTTTACATGAAGATGAATAAAAAAATGTAGGCCTAAATCTAGCTTAAACATTTACACACATTTTTCAGGCTTATTGTAGTAATGACGGATTAGACCTGTTTGTCCAATAGTGGCATAACGCATGTATATAAGGACATCTGACAACTTAGTTAGTCCAAAATGCAGCCGCTAGAGTTCTAACTAGGTCAAGAAAATACGATCATATAACACCGATTTTATCAGCTCTACACTGGTTACCTATTAAGTTCCGTATCAACTACAAAATACTACTAATGACCTATAAAGCCCTAAACGGTTTCAGCTCCAATGTACTTAACAGACCTTCTTTCGCCCTACAATCCAACGCGTTCCTTAAGATCACTAAATTCAAGGCTTCTGGTCATTCCTAGGATATCTAAGTCCACTAAAGGAGGGAGGGCGTTCTCGCATTTAGCTCCAAAACTCTGGAATAGCCTGCCCGATACGGTCCAGAGGCTCTGACTCGCTACCACAGTTTAAAACTAGACTAAAGACGCATCTCTTCAGTCAAGCATTCACATAATACTTACCTTTTATTCCTCTGTTATGCCCATACGGAACCGTTTGCCACTGATCCTGTATTTACCGCGCCAGTGGGGCTCGACAGCCTTAGTCAAACGGTTCAGCACGTATGGTTGGGTTGCGGAGAGTTTCGGGATGCGGAGAGTTTGAGATAGTGTTTTTCTAACACCGACTCCTGTATAATGGAAATCATTCTGAACATCAGCTATGCTAATTATTTCCCATCTGCCTTTCTGCTGTTATCTCGGGACGTCTGTCCCGAGAAAATGGCGTTTGTCAGGTCCAGTTTGTATCCAGCCTCCCACAGGGATTTAAGATGCCCCAACGCCTGTGAAGAGACGACTCAACACTGGCGATATGTTATGGCTCCGTATTATATATAAACAATATTTATATTTCATATTTATATATTAACAATATGAATGTAAGCCAGAGGAGAACTGGCCCCCGACTGAGCCTGGGTTCTCCCAAGGTTTTTTCTCCATCCAATCTGATGGAGTTTTGGTTCCTTGCCACTGTCGCCTTGCTTTGTCTGCTTTTGGCTTGCTTAGTTGGGGTTATTTTATTTATTATTTAATATTTAATAGTTAACAATATTATTGATCTGTGTTGTACTACTTTCATGTTATCACTGTGAAGCTGCTTTGACACAATCTGTATTGTAAAAAAGCGCTATATAAATAAATGTGTCTTGACTTGACTTGACTTAGTTTGTCCGTCAAGAACCAGGAAAAAAAAAATCTGAAGACTGCGAAATCTCCTGGTAAATTCACCATAATAACAATCCGCCATGCAACATGCGCACCTGCTCTTAAAGGAGAGCTCCGGCAAACAATGAACCTTTGGTCTAATCAAACATTGGTACCTAGTCAATCGTTCTCTGAGATTTGTTTTCATGATAATCGAATGTAAAGAGTTTTATCTCTAAAAACTGTTTAGCATATAATGCTAGCACTGGGGTCATTTACTAAGTAAAAAGAAATCGCTAGTTTATACCACTAGCAAGGCTCAAAATAGCCCCAAACTAACACAGTAACATAATGAGTGTCCATACATGCAAAGCGAAGCATTGAGAACTTTGTAAGTGTACAGACATTTTAATAAGAAACACGTTATAAAGACAGTTCACTTCATGTATACAGACAGGAGCCATCTTAGAATATAGTCTCGATGAAGAGTCGAACCACGGAACGTCGTGCTGAGTGAGCTGAACTGTATAAAGTTCAGCGAACATCTGAACTGTATGAACGGCGTTCGAGATCGAACATATGGAGACTATATATTCAAATGGCTATTGTCTGTATACATGAAGTGAACTGTCTTTATAACGTATCATCTTATTAAACAGTATGTTGGATAACGCTTTGATTGAGTTTATTTCACGTTACGCCCAAACCACACCTATGAATAAAGAGGCTTCAGACTAACCCCTTTTAAATTTGCATCGGGTGCAAGAGTCATTTATCCCGCCGGTAAAATAGCAACAGCACCGAACCCGCCA
Organism: Hybognathus amarus; assembly: GCA_030378365.1. NCBI lineage: Eukaryota > Metazoa > Chordata > Actinopteri > Cypriniformes > Leuciscidae > Hybognathus > Hybognathus amarus. The sequence continues at coordinate 26,624 of JAQIUQ010001373.1, forward strand.
CACAAAGTTACTTGCGCTTCACGCTTGATACTTGCATTTCAGATCGTCAATATAGGGCCCCTAATGTCAATGTTAAATTTATGTCCAATACTGAATACAGTGATTTAGGTTTTCTTGATATATTTTTATAAAATGTCTGTTGTATAAAATTACTGTTGGCTAGATGTCATATCTATACTCATTGAACACTTTTTTCAGGTCCAACTGTTAAGACCTTCCTCCACAGCTCCTCCCCACAGCGGAGCCTGCTATGAACACACAGGCTAGTAAGCAGGGACCAGGTGTTGCCAGACATACGATAATTAGCGTATTTAACGATCATTTTGACCTCTGTATGATCAATAATGAAAAAAATCACATAATGTATGATAATTTCTGAATTTTGTGACACTTCAATCAGAGGTCATTGTAATCATAGTGCTTTGAAACTCATTGATCTAGCGGTGGATCTACATCATGATTGTGAGGAGAAAGTGAAGGTGAGAGCACCGACAGAGAGGGAGAGAGCGAGAGACCTTGGGAAGTGGCAGAGCCGTTTGAAAGCACTTCATAGTCCTTTGAAACTGCATGGATTTCAAAACATTGGTTGCAACTGAAGTCCATTGTGTGAAGAAAAACCTGAAATATTTTCCTCAAAGACTTAATTTCTTGGATAAATTGCATATATAGCTCGACACACATCTCAAACATGGTGATGATCAACAATTTTAATTCAGAAAAATATGTACTCTGAACCATATGACATGCATAAATAACAGTGGAATCAACAACAGCAGCGATAAATCAAGCCAGTTCATGCAAAGCAAAAATACATTTATATAATAGTTCCCACATATTTTTTTCAAGGTGCAATGCATGCTGGGAACTGGGAACAACTAACAAATGTTTTTTTGTGTTGACACTGAGTTTGATTCTCAAGCAACTTGTCTCAACTTTACAAATTGAGTTATTTGAACAAACAAGTTTACGATTACAATATTGAGCCAGTTCCCAACATGCATTGCATCTTGAAAAAATTATGAGGTAATTAATATAAAAAAAAGTATTATTGCTTTGCGTGGACACCAGCTTTGATTTGTGCTGTTGGTCAGACCAAGAGCATTTTCAGAAAATTCAGAGGATTATGACATCGCCCGGCATGGCGCAGCCAGGGCCCCACCCTGGAGCCAGGCCCAGGGTTGGGGCTCATATGTAAGCACGTGGTGGCCGCATTGATTTTGTGTCTCCTCCCATCCCACAGGAAAAAACACGTATTTGTATTGCTATTATTACAGAGAATCATGGGGTTGTTTTTTTCGTAACCCTGGCCTGCATGTATTCTGACACACTGATCAGGAAGATGAATAGTAGTCCAAATGTCAGACTTGCCTTGCTTAGGTTTTGTGCTGTAAATACCTCGTTTGAGGATCTTTTCCACATCATTTATTGACATCTCCATCATGTCGCTAGGCTACCTCCCGATTCCGCAGGTTTTTTTCAGCCGCCCATTCCCGCCCGCAGCAAAGTTCAAAGTGCCCGCTCCCGCGTGATTTGCGTTGGGTCCCGTGGGACCCGGCGGGACTCAATCCCAATGCAGCCCTCCACTCTGTAGGCAACTGCTGCAACCTCAGCGAGGGACTGATCGTGACGTAAGCACCAATGCAGGTCACGTCCAGCGCAATGGCATGGCTTATGCCTATATAAGCCAGAGCTTGATAGGATGCTCCTTGGTTTTCATCGACTGAAGCGAAACCAGATGGTAGCACAACCAAGTCTTGGTTTGAGGATGACCTTGTAGTCATTATGCCAAAACTCAAGGCACGACGCGCTAACAGAAAGTGTGTGTAAGTCACCCACCCACTTGACTGAGGCGATAGCCAAGCGGTTTTCAATGGAAACCAAACTTGGTTTGGCCAGAACAAGTGCTACTAGAAGCAGAGAGGAACCATTCTACCTGAACAGATACGTTTGATTACCTGTGGTGAACAGCATGATCACAGGGAAAGCATAGAGAGGGCAGCTAGGCCAGTGATGGGCCAGCGCGTCCTTGTTCTTTGTGAAGCATATTGGACACTGAGCGTTGTCTTGAGACGCAAAGAGGCAGACTTCTGCTGTTCCAAAGGTGTCCCACAACAGCTGAACTGTCTGAGGGTGGAAAGACCATTCCCCTGGGGGGAACGTTGTCCCTGGACAGCTTGTCTGGACCCACATTCAGATGGCCTGGCACACGCGCCACTCTCAACGAGAGTAGGTTGCGCTGAACACACACAAGCAGGCGTTCTGCCAGTGCATGAAGGTTCCGTGATCTCAGACCGCCCTGGCGATTTATGTATGAAACCACCGACATGTTGTCCGTGCGGACAAGGACATGGTAGCCCTTTAGAGGGGAAGAAAGAACCGCAAGGCGTTCTCAACCGCCTTCATCTCTAGACAGTTTATGTGCAGTGCAAGCTCTTTTCTTGGCTTGACCACAGGCCAAAAGTCGGTCTGCCCTTGTAGAGGGCGCCCAGCCCGAATTGGAGGCGTCTGTCGAAATACCAAACTAATTGCAGGCGTTTCGAGATTACCCCCTAGGTTTACACCTGTCTGATACTAGTCGACCGCCTCACAGGGCTCCAGAGCTGTGATACAGTTCTGAGTTACCTTGAGACATAAACGACCGGATTCCTGTGCTCGACAAGGGACCCTCGTCTTCAGCCAGCGCTGTAAAGGCTGTAAAGGCGAAGCAGAAATTATTAAAGGGATAGTTCCCTTTAAAATTAATTTTTGATATGTTTTAGATTACCTCAAGTGCATCCATGATGTAGGTGTTTTTATTTTCCACAGTAGTTTACATTTTTTATATTTTTAGGTCAAACCGTTTGTGTCTATCAGTCATATAATGGAGGTCTATGGGGTCCACCTCAAAGAGCATGCACAGAGAAGTCCAATTTAAACATCATTCAATGACTCGTAAATGACACGAAACGAGCGGTTTGTGTGAGAAAAACGAACAGTATTTATATTGTTTTTACCTCTTGTAACCTAAGGTAAAACTATATAAATACTGTTCGTTTTCTCACACAAACCACTCATTTCGATGTCTTAGGCCATCAATGTGTACTTACATTTACGAGTCATTTAATCATGTTTAATTTTGACTTCTCTGTGCATGCTCTTGAGGTGGACCCATGACCTCCATTACACTCACCGGCCACTTTATTAGGTACCCATGCTAGTAACGGGTTGGACCCCTTTTGCCTTCAGAACTGCCTCAATTCTCCGTGGCATAGATTCAACAAGGTGCTGGAAGCATTCCTCAGGGAGTTTGGTCCATATTGACATGATGGCATCACACAGTTGCCGCAGATTCGTCGGCTGCACATTCATGATGCGAATCTCCAATTCCACCACATCCCAAAGATGCTCTATTGGATTGAGATCTGGTGACTGTGGAGGCCATTTGAGTACAGCGAACTCATTGTCATGTTCAAGAAACCAGTCTGAGATGATTCCAGCTTTATGACATGGCGCATTATCCTGCTGAAAGTAGCCATCAGAAGTTGGGTACATTGTGGTCATAAAGGGATGGACATGGTCAGCAACAATACTCAGGTAGGCTGTGGCGTTGCAACGATGCTCAATTGGTACCAAGGGGCCCAAAGAGTGCCAAGAAATATTCCCCACACCATGACACCACCACCACCAGCCTGAACCGTTGATACAAGGCAGGATGGATCCATGCTTTCATGTTGTAGACGCCAAATTCTGACCCTACCATCCGAATGTCGCAGCAGAAATCAGAGACTCATCAGACCAGGCAACGTTTTTCCAATCTTCTATTGTCCAATTTCGATGAGCTTGTGCAAATTGTAGCCTCAGTTTCCTGTTCTTAGCTGAAAGGAGTGGCACCCGGTGTGGTCTTCTGCTGCTGTAGCCCATCTGCCTCAAAGTTCGACGTACTGTGCGTTCAGAGATGCTCTTCTGCCCACCTTGGTTGTAACGGGTGGTTATTTGAGTCACTGTTGCCCTTCTATCAGCTCGAACCAGTCTGGCCATTCTCCTCTGACCTCTGGCATCAACAAGGCATTTCCGCCCACAGAACTGCCGCTCACTGGATGTTTTTTTCTTTTCGGACCATTCTCTGTAAACCCTAGAGATGGTTGTGCGTGAAAATCCCAGTAGATTAGCAGTTTCTGAAATACTCAGACCAGCCCTTCTGGCACCAACAATCATGCCACGTTCAAAGTCACTCAAATCACCTTTCTTCCCCATACTGATGCTCGGTTTGAACTGCAGGAGATTGTCTTGACCATGTCTACATGCCTAAATGCACTGAGTTGCCGCCATGTGATTGGCTGCTTAGAAATTAAGTGTTAACGAGCAGTTGGACAGGTGTACCTAATAAAGTGGCCAGTGAGTGTATATGACTGATAGACTCAAACGGTTTGACCTAAAAATATCAAAATTGAAACTACTGTGGAAACAAAGACACCTACATCTTGGATGCCCTTGAGGTAAGCCAAAACATATCAAAAATTAATTTCAAAGTGAACTATCCCTTTAAGTTGTGAATGGACTGTGTGTTTGGCATGCTTTTTTGATAAAAAAATTGCATACTTCACCTCCAATTGTCATGGTAAGGACAACATTATTGTTTTCTAGTCTTGGAACCTACTTTATTGGACTCCTTCACCACAAAAATGTACACGTTGATACCAAATTTGTCATTATAGCTATAACAGAAGTAAAGATATGGGCCTCTCAAGTATGATTGGTGGCCATTTAAAAAAAATGTGCGTATATAAGAAACAAAATATGATCTCACTTTTGTCTTAGGATAAATTTATTTCTATGGCCATAAGGTACTTCCATACCAAAGGGGACCTTTGCATCATGACTTGAAGTCAAAAGTTGCTTAACCTCTCTACAATTATTAAGATATAATAAATTGTATTATTATAAGATATTAAACAAGAAAAAACTGTACAAGGAAAGTTAATAGAACAATTCAAAAAACTGTCGAGGATAATGTATACGAAAAGCCAAAGGCTTATTTGCATTGGTGTCCTCTTATGTTTACAAAATGTATGAACAGATCATATATGGAGAGAAATCTCCATCAAGTTCAGCAACTCACAATACATCACCTTTAAATGAATATATATATATATATATATATATATATATATATATATATATATATATATATATATATATATATATATATATATATTGAAGAGTTCAGATGCAAAAGCCTGTAAATGCCATTTGAAATTTTCTTCTAAAATGACAATTTTTAGCGAGCTAGTATATTTAAGTTCAGTAATTTCACTTAAATGACAATTAATAGGTAATCTTCATTGCCATTTAAGTGAAATTACTGAACTTTAATATACAAGCTTGATAAAAATGATCATTTTAGAAGAAATTTTCAAATGGCACTTAGAGGCTTTTGCATCTGAACTCTTCATATATATATATATATATATATAAAGAAGTTTTAAAACATTTTTTAAACTTCCTTTCTAAAAACACTTTCAGATTTTACCTGCTTTATACAGCAAGCTAAATCATTCCAGGGTATAACACTAGTGTATAAAAGATATTTTATTTACATTCAACTAAAAAGCTAATGTCTGATGTAGATAAATGCTTTATCAGATGCTAATAAATCCCTGGCAGATAAATCAGTGCATTCCTACTGATAATAATATAATTTTATTTTACAAGTCACAATATTAATATGTCTCTTCTTCACTTTCAAACATTAAGCATTTTGTCGAAAAACTGCAGCGGGACTTTAAAGCCTGTGTTTTTGCCTTTATCCTCGCTGCAGCCTGTATCAGGATGACATAATCAATTAAATCCAATATTTGATATATTTTTTAATATGTAGTGGACACATGATTGTTTTCCCCAAACCAGGTTAAAGCTGCCGTCGGCAACATTTTTTTGATCATATTCAGTGAAATCGACACTATAATCCGACAGAACAATATAAATAAAGTGGTTTTAGAAAAAACCTGAGCTTCTAACTCCATCTGGAGCATGTTATTTGATTTGCAAAAATCCAGCGCTCCCTGTTAACTGTGTCCAATCAGCCCAGGGGGTGTGAGATCTGACTGTCAATCACAGATCCGGCACACGCCACCCCTTGCGCACGTTACAATTACATGCACACGCCTGAAGTTCGCGCAGTAAGGAAGAGTGATGGCGGAACGCTAACAAACCAAGTAAGCTCATTTAGAGTAGGGATGTCACGGTACCAAAATTCCAGTAGTCGGTACCGATACCATTAAAATGTCACGGTTCTCGGTACCAATTTCGGTACCACAGCAAAATTAGTTTTTTGTTTTATTTTATTTAACTACTTGAAAAAAATATATTAAATTAAATTCCATCACTTTATTATTTATGATGGTACATTTATGAAAGCATTGAAGGCTACATGCTGTTTAAACGAAAATATTGATACTGAGAAATATTGCTTATAATAAAAATCAAGTGAAAAATACAGCATTCAGTGGATTTAGGCTACAGTAGTATTTTTAATAAATGAAGATGTAGTTAAATATTTTGTACAGTAGCCTAAGATAATTATTTCTGTCAATTTCTTTAAGTTAAACCAAACTTTTATTTTGACGGGTTGCCGTAGAGACCTTTGACTTTCTGTGCGTGTATGATATATGATATGATATGACCCTATGGATATGACGATAGTTTTTCTCAAATGAAGCGGTAAAATGCTTATGAAGTGACTCTCGGAGGTGGAATCATGAATCATGTCATCATATCGTGAGGCAGCAGAGACTGAGAACAGCGCGAGCGTCACTCTTGCTTCAGTGTTTGTGTGTGTGTGTGTGTGTGTGTGTGTGTGTGTGAGAGAGAGAGTTACATGAAACCGCGCGTCTGACTCTGCGCCGTTAGGCTAATTCACATAGAGACAAGCAGAACATGCAGGGTTCATATTTAAACGGTAAAATGCGCATGAAGTGACTCTCGGAGATGAATTGATCATGAATCATGTCATCATATCGTGAGGCAGCAGAGACTGAAAACAGCGCGAGCGTCACTCGTGCTTCTGTGTGTGTGTGTGTGTGTGTGTGTGTGTGTGTGTGTGTGTGTGTGTGAGGTAACGTTAAATGAAAGCGCGCGTCTGCGCCGTTTCATTCACAGACACAAGCGCAACATGCAGGGTTTATATTTAAATAGTCGTTTTGCTGTTTAATATACACAGAAACCACATCAGCAGCGCCGCTGCTTTCATGAAGAGGGCGCAACGTCACGCCCTTCGTGCATGCAAGCGCATCCAGATCCGGGTTTGACCCGGTATTCGGTACCACCGGGACTTGGTACCGTGACGTTTAAATTTTTTTAGTACCGACTTGGTACCGAAGTACCGAATATTTTGACAACACTAATTTAGAGTATAAATGACGTTAGCAATTGCAATATATTGGTAGATTAGCCAGAGCAGCATACCTCCAAATAATCCATGGTGTTGATGAATGCTGATGAGATGGTCGCGTTCACAGAAAACGTCTCGGTTACGTATGTAACCCTCGTTCCCTGAGTACAGGAACGGAGACGTGTCGTAGGGAAGTTCCCTGACGAATTGGGATAATGTTCGTGAGCCTGATTACCTCTGATAGAATTAACAACGAGCCAATAACCATTGGCATGCAATCTTTGCATTCCGCGAGCCGCCTACAAACGCGAATACTAGAAGCGGAAGACAACATTGCATAGACGCTGATGAAAGCCTGGAATACACATATGTACTAGCCCAGGGGGATAGTGAAACATATGGTAGTCCCTGAGGTAGTCCCAACTCAAGGGATGGGAGCAAACTCAACAGGGACGGACAGAACGAGTCTGCCAAGGGGAAGACACGGCTGGTCAGATGTAAACCCGCAGGCGCGGACTGGACAGAGAAAAGCTAGGGCTGGGTCTGCCTCCTCCTGGCGCAGCGCTTGCAGGTCCACTACCTGGTCCGCAAAGGGAGTGGTAGGGACCTTAGGCACATATCCGGGGCGGGGTCTCAATATAACACGAGAAAGGCCCGGCCCGAACTCCAGGCACGATTCGTCGACCGAAAAAGCCTGCAGATCCCCGACCCTCTTGAAAGAGCCCAATGCTAACAGGAGCGCTGTCTTAATGGACAGGATATTCAGCTCTACTGTCAGCAAAGGCTCAAAGGGAGGACTTTGGAGAGCTCTCAGTACCAGAGCTAGGTCCCAAGAGGGTACAGAGTGCAAAACACGAGGCGGATTTAACCTCCTAGCACCCTTGAGGAATCTGATGACCAGGTCGTGCTTCCCCACGGACTTACCTTCTACTATATCGTGATGCGCAGCTATTGCTGCAACTTACACTTTGAGGGTGGAAGGGGACAGCCTACGCTCCAACCCATCTTGTAGGAAAGAAAGCACGACTCCGATCGGGCAAGATTCGGGGGTCCTCCTGACGGGAGGAACACCAGTCGACGAATAGGTTCCACTTCAAAGCGTCAGAGGCGCCCTCGTAGAGGTAGCTCTAGCAGAAATGATGGTGTTTACCACTGCCTGTGGTAGATCACCTAGAACCTCCGCGTCCCGTCCAGGGACCAGACATGGAGTTTCCAGAGGTCTGGGACACGGGTGCCATAGAGTGCCCCGTCTCTGAGAAAGAAGGTCCTTCCTCAGAGGAATCGGCCAAGAAGGGGCTGTCGCAAGGAGCATGAGTTCCGTGAACCAAGTCCTGGTGGGCCAATACGGCGCCACTGAACAGGACCTGCTCCTCGTCCTCCCTGACCTTGCACAGTGTCTGCGCAAGAAGGCTCACTGGGGGAAACGCATACTTGCGCAGGTCCCGGGGCCAGCTGTGGGCCAGGGCATCTGTGCCGAGGGTCCCCCTCGGACAGGGAGTAAAACCACTGGCAGTGGGTCGTGTGCGGAGAAGCAAACAGGTCTACCTGTGCGACTCCGAAAACACTCCAGATCAGCTGAACCACCTGGGGGTGGAGTCGCCATTCTCCTGGCAGGGGAGGCAACCGTGAAAGCTCGTCTGCCACACGGTTGAGCTCCCCTGGAACATGAGTGGCACGAAGCGACCTCAGATGCTTCTGACTCCACAGGAGGAGGTGGGAGGCGAGTCGCGACATGCGGCGGGAGCGCAGACCACCTTGGCGGTTGATATACGCAACGGTCGCAGTGCTGTCCGTACGGACCAGTACGTGCTTGTCTTTGAGAACGCGCCTGAGGCGGCACAAAGCCAAGCGTACTGCTTGCAACTCCAGGCAATTGATATGCCAATGCAGCTGGGGCCCCGTCCACAGACCCGAGACTGCATGCCCTTTGTACGTGGCCCCCACCCCATGGCAGAGGCATCTGTGAAGACCACAGCATGCCTGGAAACCTGGGCTAAGGGCACTCCGGCCCGAAGAAACGCAGGATCCGACCATGGGGAGAAGGTTTGGCGACAGTGCGGGGTTACTTTGACCCTGAACGTGCCGCTCTGCCACGCCCACCTCGGAGACTCGATCGTGAAGCCAGTGCTGAAGCGGTCTCATATGTAACAGGCCGAGCGGCGTTACTGCTGCTGCGGCTGCCATATGCCCCAGGAGCCTCTGAAATAGTTTCAGTGGAACCGCAGTCCTGCCTCGAAAGGACCTGAGGCAGGTGAGCACTGACTGGACGCGTACCTCCGTGAGGCGCGCCGTCTGGGCGACCGAGTCCAACTCCATACCGAGATAAGAGATCCTCTGCACGGGGCAAAGTTTGCTCTTGTCCCAGTTGACCTGAAGCCCCAACCGGCTGAGGTGCCGTAGCACCATGTCCCTGTGATCGCACAACACCTCTCACGAATGAGCCAGAATGAGCCAATCGTCGAGATAGTTGAGGATGCGAACGCCTTGTTCTCTCATCGACCCTCGAACGCAAACCGTAGGAACGGTCTGTGTCGAGGAAGAATTGAGACGTGAAAGTACGCGTCCTTCAGGTCGATCGCTGCAAACCAATCCTGCGGACGGATGCACTCGAAAATGCACTTCTGCGTGAGCATCTCTGAACGGGAGTTTGTGCAGGGCCCGATTTCAGAACTCGCAGGTCCAGGATTGGCCCTAACCCACCGCCTTTCTTGGGTACAATGAAGTAGGGGCTATAAAACCCGGACCTCATCTCGGCAGGAGGGACCGGCTTGATCGCGTCCTTCGCCAGCAGGACATCGATCTCTTTCCGCAGGAAAGGGGCGTCCACTGACCGCACACGGGTGAAGTGAACGCCCCTGAACCTGGGGGGCCGGCGTGCAAACTGAATTGCATAGCCGGAACCGAATGGTGCGGATGAGCCATCGGGACGAACCCGGAAGCGCTAGCCAGGCTTCCAGGTACCGACCCAACGAGCCCACCCGAACCACCGGCGTACCTGCGGAGGGGCAGCGAGGTGGAAGGCAGGGACCCGGCTCCAGTGGCAATGTAGCCACTGGAAGCGGGGCCTGAGCGTGAAGTTCGCCAGGGACCAGCTTCCACCGGGGGGCAGACGGCAGAGAGAGCCCGTGGGCTTTCTGCGTGCGGGCCGCCCCGTGGGGAGGGGAGGGAAGAGACGCAGCACGAGGCCCTGCCTCCTTGTGAACTGGTCTCTGCCCTCCGAATCCAGTTGCTGACCGGAGCGACGCAACCGAGGAAGCGTCGCTGCTATCTGCAGACTGGGAAGAGGGGAACGAGAGCGATGCTGCTCGGAGACGGCACCCACTGTCGTTCGGACCCTCTTGAGTGGAGGAGACTGAGTGCCCGTCAGTCTCGACCGACGATGACCTGGAGGAGGAAAAGGAAACCGCTCTTTTATTGAAACTTTGGGTACTTGGAACAGAAATCAAATTGAACAAAAAATTCTCCGCCCGGCCCTCCCCCGGGGGAAGGAGGTGTGCAGAGGCACCCTCCTGAGCAGTTCCCTGTCGCTCCACCAGGTCGCCCATCTCAGGAACGCTTCCCTCCCCTCCTTTTACGGGAGGGGGCCGGGGGCGCCTGAGCGGGCTGGGCCGCCCTCTGCGACCAGACTTCCTCACTCCAGGGTTGGTGGTCTGCGCTGGAGGAGGAGCTGGCACCGAGGAGCGACCCCGGCGACGGGAAGCAGCCGGGGCTTGTACAGCCACAGGGGAAGAACTCGCAGCAGTCCGCCTCCTGTGCAGGACGTGACGTATAGCCTCCGACTGCTTCTGGGCGGTGGAGAACTCCTGGGCCAAGTTCTCCACCGCGTCGCCGAGAGGCCGCCCTGGGATACGGGGAAGTTGAGAAGATTGTTCTTCTCCGCCTCCCTCATATCTGCCAGGGTCAGCCAAAGGTGGCGCTCCTGGACCACTAGCGTGGACATTGCCCGACCCAGCGAACGTGCAGTGACTTTCGTCGCTCGGAGAGCGAAGTCCGTCGCCACACGCAGCTCCTGCAGCAGAGCCGGGGTCGGGACCCCCTGCCAGCACGTCATGAAGCGCCTTCGCTTGGTGTACTTGCAAAAGCGCCATGGCGTGCAGGGCGGAAGCGGCGTCCCCACACGCACTGTAGGCATCCCTGGTCAGCCCAGAGGAAAACCTACAGGCGCGGGAGGGGAGTGAAGGGGCACCCCGCCAGGAGGAGGCGGTCTTCGGACACAGCTGCATCACGACAGAGCCGCTCCACTGGGGGGATTCCCTCGTACCCGTGCGCCGCCCCGCTATCCAGGGTGGTGAGAAAGGAGGAGCGAGGTTGCCTCCGTCTGAGCGCCAGAGGCGCAGACCAAGACTTCCTCAAATCCTCATGCACTTCCGGGAAGAAAGGGACTGGAGCAGGCCGTGGGGCAGCCGCACGACCTGCTCCACGCACCCGATCGTCCAACCGCTGAGGATCGGGACCCGGCGGAGGGTTCCACGCAAGCCCAAACATTCTCGCGGCTGCCCGTTCGAGCATAGCAGCCATTTCCGGGTCCTGCACTCCACTGACGCCACCACGCCCGAAGGGGGCAGGATCTTTCACCTGTCGAGTTTCTCACAGTAATCCTCATCCGCTCACCAACAGGAACCAACGAAGAAGCCATCTGCTGAACTGAACCAGCAGACGAACTAGATCGAAGATTCTCTGAAGGGACTCCCCCATGTCTCAGGGATCTCAGTCTCGAACGTAGCATCGCGAGAGTCATGTTCCCGCAATGAGAACATGACTCATCCACAAGCGCCGCCTCCGCGTGTGCTAAACCCAGACACGTGAAGCAGTGCTTGTGGCCATCAACCTGAGGGAGAAATCGACCGCATCCAGAAACGCACGGGCGTCTCGACATCCTGAAAAGGACGCGAATGCACCGTGGAGCTCTTTCAGGAACTTAAAAAGAAAACAAAACAAAAAAAGAAACTGATCTTCAGTGCCGAAGCGCCGAGGGACTCCCGCAGACACTGCCGGAAACTGCAACCGCGCGTGCTGCACTCGGGACGAAGACCGCTGAAGCACCGTCACACCAGCACCCCATAACGTTTCTCACAGCTCGTCTTTCTTCCAGAACAGCAGGTAAGCTCTGAGGCTCCGAAGCGAAAGCGTCTGATGCAATGTTGTCTTCCGCTTTTATATCCGCGTTCGTAGGCGGCTCGCGGAATGCAACGATTGCATGCCAATGGTTATTGGCTCGTTGTTAATTCTATCAGAGGTAATCAGGCTCACGAACGTGATCCCAATTCGTCAGGGAATTCTCGACGACACGTTGGAGTTCCCAGGACGTAAGGGAACCTTGTGCGCACGCACTCGAGCACGAACTCTGTGGGAGGGTATTCGTTGATAGTGGGGGAGGGCAGTATGAGTCTGTAAACATTCACATTGTTGCCAAAGTCCACTTAATCAGCCATAGTTGCCGACGGCAGCTTTAAGGTTAGGGTATAGGGTAGGATTAGGGGTTATAAAAAATGTTGGAAACTGTAAAAATTAAGTGATCCTGGTTCACATTGAATTCCTAAATGCACGTTTTATGCAACACGCTGAGAGGAAGTTTGTGTGGAGCAAACTGTTTGTGTGTAAATTAACACCGTAAACTTTAAAACATGCACCGTATCAGTCTCTGTTTGCTCCTTTCATATCACATGATCAATACATATATTTTATGGTTTTATGGAACTAATTAAATGTGCTCACTTAATAGTGCTGTCACAATAAATTCCAAATATGCAATTTTACTGTACACTGGGAATCTGGATCTCCACCACTGATGCAACCTTACATTATAAAGCAATACAACTATTAAGGCTTGTGCCACTTACTGCTACATTTCAAAGGGCCATTGGCAGCCTGGACAATGGCCATTGTTCTTGGTTGTATTTGATTTAATGAAATAGGAAAGAGAGAGAGAGAGAGAGAGGGGGGGGTGCTGGGCTACTATTCATATTAAAGAACAAGATTGTTTGTCCCTGAACAAATACAGCAGGGGAAGAACTATTCCTTTATTCTCTGCCTTCAGTCACTTCATATTCTTAGTCAAATGGGCCCATTGTCTCAGACCCTGGTCTGATCGCAAGGAACACTATGGTGCATTGAAAAGCCACAGACAGATTATCTGGTTTGAATGGCTTTTCCAGACCAGTGAGAGGCTAACCAAACAATAGTGAACTTGTTGTAAGTGAAACAAATCCAATATTCATTGTACACAGCTTCATAGCAAAGAATTCATGAGGAAACTTGGGTTTGTAATAGTAGAAATAGGTATGTGTCAACTAATAGAATATACTGTATCCAGTTCTGTCAACTGTTGGAATCTGAGTGGGACAAAAATATGTAAAACTGATAACAATTTTAATCATGGGTTTTATATATACTGTATACTATATTAGTGCTGTCAATCGATTAAAAAAATATTTAAAAAATTGTAATTTATTGCAATACAGTTTTTGGTAACACTTTATTTTACAGTGTCCTTGCTACACATGTGACATGTAGTTACTATAGTAACACCTATACATTTTGCATAATTACAATTGCAACTAACTCGAAACCAATCCCTAATCCTACCCTAACTATTGAATAAGTAAATGTAGTTAATTAATATTACTCAGCACTTAAATGTATAATTACACTGTTACAAGGAGACCTTAAAATAAAGTGTAACCAAGTGTTTAATCACTGTAAAAGAATTTCACAGAAAATAACTGTGATCATTTTCTTTCATTTTAAATTGTACTCAAAACACTGTAAAATTACAAATAGTATCTGCAAAATAAAAATGCAGCTATTATTTTAGGCATTGTTACATTAAAGACAAATTCCAGTCATTCACATTTTTTTTACAGAAATTGATTGTATTTTTCATACAGTATTTTTCTTTTTTCTTAAATGACATAAAAATTTATGTAAAATTACAAATAGAATCTGTAATTAACTGGTAACAAAACAGTTAAATGATTACATGACTGACAGCTCAAAAAACTGTAACATTAAAGTAAAATGTCATAAATTAAATAAACTGAAAACTGTTAGTTTAACTGAGAACTGTTATTAAAAGCTATTTCCAGCATTATTATGATCAAATACCTTCATTGTAAAAAAAAAATAAAAAAGGGTCAAAAAAGGGACAGCTATGGCTGTCAAACAAAAAAACATTAAATTAAAGTAAAATATGTTGTTACGTGCTACACGCACTAACATAGAGAGCGTCCTATTAAAAGGAATGCCCGGAGTCCCGTCTCCTGCTCCCGGCAATGACTTCACGACTCATAAGGTATTCAGAATGAAAAACAGGGTTTATTCTTGTGTGTTATCTTTTCTTGTTGTGGAATGAGCAAAAGTTACAATGAGAGGGTTTCTTTTCGTTGGCCACAAAAACAATAAACAAAACAGGTCCCTCGCTCGATTTAAAGTCTTCCCTGGGTTTTGAAAAGGAACAAACACATAAAGTACAATTCTTACCTCCCTACTAACCAATAAACAGGAGAAAAAGGTTAAACAAAACAAAGGGCCTTTATCATCTCAAGTAGTCTTAGACAAAAGGGGTTAACATTTACCTTCCTATAGCGCTAACAATTACCTTGCCGCACACAAGCAGCTTACTCTAAGTTTTCACCAACTCTACGCAGCCAAATGGCTATCACACGCTATTCACTCTTTCAAGCGCGTGCACACACAACGACACTGTGAAGCAGGAGAGGGAACTCGAGAAACGCAAGCTTCCACACAGCTTTTATCCACCAGACAGGTCCATCAGCCCCGCCCTCCAAAACAGCTCCACCTGTACACACTTAATTAGGAGGAGAGAGAGAGCATGCACCAAAAGAACAAGCACTCACACAATCACTTGTTCAACATCTCAAAACATTTACGTTCTGACACGTAACAATGTTAATTTAAATAAAGTGCAAAAATATCACTATGATATCACCATGACTGAGATCAGTGTTTGCTTTAGTTGGGTTCTTGACCTTTATTATATAACATTATTTTTTCTCTGGCTGCTTAAACTATGTATTCAACATTTGTTATAGAGGGAATGCATTCACGTGACTTTCCCACCGGAACAACCCCCTCTCAGCCTGACCGAGTGGCAAAAGATCTGCTGCGTGACTGGATTTAATAGGGGAAACTGCGAAAATGTGACTAAAACGAACAATTTTATCAATTTAAACTAAAAGTTGGATTCAATATAGTGTTCCTTACAACTTACTAAAGATCGTGATCCATGGATATTATTGACATGCAGCCAGGAATCGTGTTGCCTGACATTTATGTTTGCCTGATTTCGACACCGGGGAAATAGAAGCAATATAGACCTAAACATAAAGCAAATTTGCCTGTGAATGTTTTATATAAATACAATATAGGTTTAAATAACGGTCATTTTGACCGTTTTGAATTTTATATCTACAATAACTTTGTTGAAAAAAATAATAAAATCCATCTGGTACCTGACTTTTCCTAAAATTGTCTGTATTTTCATTTAAAATGCTTTTCATATAAATTAAGTTACGTAAACGTAAGGCAAAACAAAAAAATGAACATATTTACCTATTTCGGCCATAGACGGTCATATTGACCGCACTGAATTTCGCTGTATTTTTTTGTTAAATATTCCACGGTTGATCGTGGTCTCTCTCAAGTGTCAACAGAGGTCCGTCCGGTCACAGCGGTGTTTGCTATATAATAATTTCTACATTAGTTGTTGATCAGAAATAAGCAAATAAAACCGGACTACAGGATGCCCTGGAGATGCTTCAGAACTTGACGAGTGATGATTCGGATGCAGGGGAACAATCGGAGGTGGAAAGTGAAAGCGACGTTACCTGGGTGCAAGTTAACATTTCCTCCTCATCAGAGAGTGATTCAGAGTCAGTCCACATCAAGGTAAAAGAGACGGCTGCTATCATCTGAGACACGGCCGAATCCAGATGTTCCGTTCATGTCGGATGATCCTGTGAGCTCCGCTGCCCTGTTCTGCACTGTTTGCAGAACAGGGTTCTGTTTGCACTAGTCCTATTATTATTATTAGCCTATTTAATATTATTATCATTATAATATTATTATTATCAGTCTCGTTTCATCTTTGAAAAAATGTGGTTGACGAAAATAATTTAATAATTTAACAACGAAATAAACACTGTTTTGAACCTAACAGTCAAAATGACCGCTTGTGGCCGTTCTAGTAGTTTTGGAATTCTGGCACTTCTAGTGTTAAATCTGGGTGATTACTTATATCAGTGTTATATATAGCCTATATATCATCATATCGTCCAGCCCTAAAACTTTATAGTTTTTTTTTGTCAGTGTTTATTAAAAAAAAATCCAATAATGCAGAATATGGAATGATACATATTTAATTGATGAGTTGTTAATATATATATAACAATACAAAATATATGGGTATGGTTTTACAGCTAAATTCAGCATATTGACACAAAATGATAACTGCAAATCCACCTTTGGCTGACTGGAGTCCAGTTGTTTCTGTGAATTGCAGTGATGCATTTGCTCCTCTTTCTATCGCAGTCTGTAAAAATATACCTCCGATTTTTTGTCAAATCTAGTTGTACAGTCAATCGCAAAGCTCTTTCCCACTTTATATGTGTTGTGTTTCTTTTTCGCGGCGTTCACGCTGAACACATATATAGCCGCTTCAGTCTTTTTGCCACTCTGTGAGAAACTGCAGCTCTCCGGCCGGAGGTGACGTCACGCGCATTCCCTCTATAGCATTGAAAGCAGGAAAAAAAATCAGCTGATGTTGGTCATTTATTGGTGATGTTATAGTCATCATATAGTGACCTGATTCACTGATATGACAGAGAAATACCTGAGTGTATCTGTTGAAATTACATTATAAATAGGCGTGCCTAAGTTAAAATCTTTTATTGTTGTACTTTTCCCCCATGAACCTTGAAATATTAAAACAATATTTTTCTAATTTGAAATTTATGAAAACTATCTATTATAAAGAAAATGTTTGAGCTGTTTTTTTTATGAGTATGACATCAATAATCAACATATAAATCTCAACAATGGTGACAATCAACAAAGCCTTTATGTGACTTTATAGTAGTTCAGAGTTGATCACCATTGTAGTGATTCATACGCTGATTCTTGATGTCTGTGTGAGTCTAAATGATTCTATCAAAACATTTTTTGTATTATGACTTGATAAAATCTTTGTATCACGGCACAGCATGATCTTCTGTAACAGTATTGGCTTGCAAAATTAACTACTAATATTTAACAAATTAATCAGATATTACAATCTTCAGGTGATATCAATAAAGCTTTCGACTACATGACGACTATTACCACTAGTGGTAATTAGTGACCAGATCTTCTGATCTAAGTTTCTCTTGGATTCCTACTATAAAAAATATGTATCAGCAACACACAGTTAAAGCAGCCAATAAATAAAGTAATGTTAAAAGCAAAGGGTCAAGAGCCCCACTAAAGCAAACATTGATCTCCATCATGGTGACATCAAGCTTTATTATTTTCAACAAAACATCAACTTCTAAACAGCCGTTAATTCTCAGTAAGAATGTTAGTATGCAATAAATAAAGTCTGGATTGTAATAAGTGAGGATGCAGAGATCTTGAGAGATCTGTTAGTGTTTAATGTTCTGTTAGGATGTAAATTGTTTCTGTATAATGTGTTTTGTTGGTCACCATTGTGTTGAAGATTAGAGCCTGTGCTTCAGTTCAGGATGAGCAGAGTAACACTGATGAAATGGTGCATGTTCCTTTATTTAACTGACAATAACTGTGTAGCTGCTGATGCAGTGATGTATTAGTCACAGTAAATCATACATCACTTACATTTTTTATAAAAAAATCTGGAAATATATGAAATAACTGTGTTTCTGTTAACCTCCTCAGAAAGTAAAAGTCCTGCCATATTTTTATTCCACCCACAGCAAAAACTCCAGTGATAAATGAACTTTACTGGGAGTTTATTTGAATCCAGACTCAAGAGTGTTAAAGTTATTGAGATAATTAAGTGATTGAGTGATGATTGAGCATTATTGATGATCACAAGCAGAATCACTGAAGGACAAAATCACAAATTGTAAGCCACCGTTATGGAGATCAGTGTCTGCTTTAGTTGGGCTCTTGACACTTATACTTTCATTTTAAACTTTGTTTGTCTGCTGTTATTGATTTATAACAGTCAAATGAACAAAGACAACTGTGATCTGATAGTGTTGGTTATGTTACGACATAATCATGCTGTGATCTGAAAAATGAAATTTATTCAGATGATTTGGTTTAACCTGTTAGCAACAGTTTAATGGTTCTACAGCATATGATAATGTGTATTTTTCTTATAATCCAAAACATTTAATAAAAATTGTTCTGATCAAATCACTTTCTTCTTTATTTAGAAACACAGACATTTATAATCAGCCTGTCCATCTTAACAGTGGTGAACAAAAATTATCCCTTTTGCCACCAATCACAACTCATTAATGGCTCCCATCATGCATTGCGGTATGAATAAATTATGGTCTGATTTGTCTATGTAATTAACTTTTCCTAATTGAATATTCTGCTCATCACCATTGTTGAGAAGCATTGACTGAATATTGAGGTCTGTGTGTGGCTAAAATAAAGATATTTTTTTATAAAACAACTTTTAAGAAATTGATTATATTATCTCTCAAATTCTGGATATTTATGCAGAATCTTAGTTATGCTGTAACCAAAAGAATAAATCTCAAACATATATTTCAAATTATGAATGTCATAATACAACTAACACCGTTAGATCACATTTTTTCTTTGTTCATCTGACAGGTATAACTCAGATACAACAGCCAGAGAAAATCAAAAGTTAATAATATAAGGGTCAAGAGCCCAACTAAAGCAAACACTCATCTCCATAACGGTGGCTTACAATTTTAGATATTCTCCTTGTGATTCTGCTTTAGGTGTCTTCAATAATGCTCAATCATCACTCAATTATTCTTTAACACTCTTGAGTGTGGACTCATATACACTCCCAGGTGTGTTAGTTTAACACTGGAGTTTTTGCTGTGGGTGGAATAAAAATGTGGCAGTACTTTTGCTTTCTGACCCCTGGACTTTTCCACACAAAACTCGGGTCTTAGGAGGTTATAAAGCTTAATGAGGATTTCTACTTTTGCACGTATTGAAATTAGGCTATTTTACATTAATTTTATGGTTTTTGTATGGCAGCCATTGCTGACAGTCATTGACTGTTTTTTACTATGATTTTTTATGACTTTTTTACAATGAAGGTATTTGATCATAAAATGCATCGTTTTTACAGTTAGAGTGTTTGCGCTTAATTTAAATTAGGATATTTTACTTTATTTTTACGGTATTTGTTTGGCACCCTTTGCTGCCAGTCATTTGAGCCTTTTTTTACTATTTTATTTTTCACAGTGTATGTTCTAATACTTTTAACAATAATTATCCAAAATAATGTAGAAACTGTCATGTTTAGGTTGTAAGAAGCACAGGAAGATGGAGATCAGGTTCAAAAAATCCATCCATAGCAAGCAATGCAAAAGGCAGGAGAGCAAACATAACATTAACGTGATGGGACAAATGAGAACTGAGACTGCAACTTAAAGACCCATTGAAGTGCCTTGGAACATGTAGCTTTGTATGCTGCGTTGATGTAATTTCCACTTAAACAGGAAGCTGAGACTGGCGGGACTGAGGCGGTGATGTCATAAAAATCTGTGAGCACAAGTGAGAGTGTAGCAAGGTTCAGGGAAGAAGGAGGCAGGAACAAGATAACATTCAAAAATAAAACTTTATTTAAATGAAATAAACAAACAAAATACCTGCCAGCAGTCCCTCGCGGACGACTGCTGGCTACCCAAATAAAACATAACTACCGGCCAGCAGCCGCTCGCAGACGACTGCTGGCTTACCAAAATAAAATATAAACCAAAAACAAAAGCAAGCCTGTTCCTCTCTCTCTCATCCACTCCGTCGCTCCCCCTTTATGCCTCCACTCCTCCGTGAGAGATACGAGACCGGTGTGCTTGGCAGGTGCTGCTCATTAGCAATCGCACCACCGGCCTCGCGACTTTCCCTCACGTCCCTCGGCCGTCGTGCTCACCACAGAGAGACTTTCAAGAGAGTTTTGAATGCTTAAATCCCCTAAATGCAAATTTTGTCATTGTATTGGAAGCTCATTCGTAATCTTAAAGTGTATATGTCAGGTTAAATTTGTAAGTATGATTAACACAAAATAGTTAGGGGAAAACCACGTTTGTCAATTTGATGTATTGTTTTGTATGTTTTTCGATACCTAAAGGCAGAATATAAGATGAAAAAGTTCGTTATTTTCAGTACTGACTTAAAACTGCCCCTCCCCCAAACGAATCGCCTGATGTCATAAGAGGGACGTCTCCCTACAGTAGGTCGCTGAGAAAGTGATCAGTGAGCTGTGTGAGTAATTGTACGAATGATAGAGTGAGAGAATTATTTGATTAGGACATTTATTTAGTTATTTAGTTAGTTATTTAAGTTAGGTAGTTAGTAAGGTATACGCGGGAAACAGGTTTGCCAACCGCAATTAAACCCTGAAGAAGAAGAAAGAAGAAGAAGAAAAAGAAGAAAGGTATATGCAGGCGTATTATCACGATGGTGAATTACTGCGTTTGTGCTGGGTGCAAAAACACTGTTAAAACTGGTCACAGAGTCCACTTCACTCTCAGAATATCAGCAGTGAACTCGTCTCCGATCGGCACGCAGGGACAAAAATAAATAAATTAAATGCACTTTGGCCAACCTGACTGTGGCGAGGGGCGTGATTTTGCAAAGTCTGTAGCGGGAGAGAAAGGACGGAGCAGCGGGTGCAGATGATGAACACCCGTGTCTGATTGCAGTATAGAGGGAATGCGCGTGACGTCACCTCCGGCCGGAGTGCTGCAGTTTCTCACAGTGAGTGGCAAAAAGACTGAGCGGCTGTTTATGTGTTCAGCGTGAATGCCGCGAAAAACAAACACAACACATATAAAGTGGGAAAGAGCTTTGCGATTGACTTTACAACTAGATTTGACAAAAAAATCTGAGGTATATTTTTACAGACTGCTATAGAAAGAGGAGCAAATGGATCACTGCAATTCACAGAAACAACTGGACTCCAGTCAGCGAAAGGTGGATTTGCAGTTTTCATTTTGTGTCAATATGCTGAATTTAGCTGTAAAACCATACCCATATATTTTGTATTGTTATATATATATATATATATATATATATATATATATATATATATATATATATATATATATATATATATATATATGTATATATATATATATATATATAAACAACTCATCAATTAAATATGTATCATTCCATATTCTGCATTATTGGATGTTTTTTTAATAAACACTGACTAAGAAAAAAACTATAAAGTTTTAAGGCTGGACGATATGATGATATATAGGCTATATATAACACTGATATAAGTAATCACCTGGATTTAAACCTATATTGTATTTATATACAACGTTCACAGGCAAATTTGCTTTATGTTTATGTTGCTTTTATTTCCCCGGTGTCGAAATCAGGCAACCATAAATGTCAGGCAACACGATTCCTGGCTGCATGTCAATAATATCCATGGATCACGATCTTTAGTAAGTTGTAAGGAACACTATATTGAGTCCAACATTTAATTTAAATTGATAAAATTGTTTGTTTTAGTCGCATTTTCGCAGTTTTCCCTATTAAATCCAGTCACGCAGCAGATCTTTTGCCACTCGGTCAGGCTGAGAGGGGGTTGTTCCGGCGGGAAAGTCACGTGAATGCATTCCCTCTATTTTTCCGTGGAGAGACCGTATATAACCGGCAGGAATGAGAGAGCGAGAGAGAGAGTTGTACTGGGACTTCGCACGCGGCTACTGCAACCGAGACAGAGAAGCAAGTGTTGGATCGCGTGTTTTGTTTATGGTGGTGAATGCGCTACTGTGCGCCTCGTTTCTTTTTTGTTTTTCTGAATAAACGTCGAGTCCCGCCGACCCTGTCTTCTTTCCACACACACTGAACCTCTTCACACTGACCTGAATCAGGCTACCGCGCATCTAACAGTAGTTCCGCATTAATTAATCTGCACGCGAGTTTTATTTATTTCAACCCTATTCTCCGTGTACATTCATGCACCAAACCGTGACGCCCATACGTTTCGGTTCAATATGAATACATGTACCGTTCCACCTCTAAGTTATGCCTACTTACCAAGACACCTGACCAACTCCCCACTCTGGTTCTCTTCACACCAAATATTTATGTTTCTTCGATAGGAATTATTTAAATTTCTGTTTGGTTCCTCATCTGTCTCACACCTGGGAGGCTCAAAATTGTAAGGCTGTGGGTCATCATAGGTTTGAAGGGGATTCTGGATCTCCTCAGACTCAAAACTCTCCATACTTGAATAGAACTTTTTTGTCACGTCTCACTCTTCTGACGTCACAGCCAGCTCCACTGTGTTTTCAAAATATGATCTTGACAGAAATGGCTATAAAGCTTAATGTAGGGCAATTACAGTAATAATTTTAATGATAATTACATTTTCACTCAGACATCTAAACCTTTTTTAATATATCCCAAATTTTTTTTTAACCTGACATACACACTTTAAGGCTAACATATTCATGCTAAAAGCTAAAATAGGAAATAAAGCCAGCGTAAGTTCTACCAGGAAGACTCAATCGTACACGTCATGTATTACCCTCTCACTGATCCAATCATATCCTAATAGCCAGTATAAAAAGGTGGTACTTACACATGTCTGAGTTCTCAGGTGCTGTCGCTTCAACAATAACTTATTGTCAGTGACACGAGTAAACCAAACCATGTCTCAGGACACGCATTCCATTTTTGAGTTTTCAGATTCAGATGAAATTCGTTCAGCCGTTTCCTTCTGTTACACGACGTAGTACCCGTATTCAATGCCGCACCTCTTCATGGGCAAGCTGGTCTTCCGAACGCATCCTAGACGCTCTTGAGAACGCTGGCATCCCTGTTAGCGAAGGAATTTCAAGAGGAGATCTTTCGCTCTTGGCCCAGAGCTCACTGGGCGATCCACCTGCATCTACTTCCCCACAACCAGATCTCGACGCAACCACCGCTCAACAGAAAAAAGTCAACGGGAAAAGATCGGCAAAATCTGCATCTCGCCCGGCTAAAAAAACATCAATACCGGTACAAGAGTCATCTCTCTCCGCAACGTGCCGACCCTTCAGACACTAATCAGCTACTTCTCTCTGCCGTCCAAAATTTATCCCAAACGGTGAAAGGATTACAATCCAAGGTGACGGCTCTCGAAAATTCCTTCGGCCACCCTGAACGCAGCCTAGATCCCGTTCCAATTCAGCCTTCTTCTTCCGGGATTTCTCTCAGCGAGCATGCCTTCTACATCAGCCTCTCTGCCCGCCCCTCTCCTCGGATCTCAGTCGCCACTTCAAAATGTCTCAGCTCCACCGGCTTCTCTCAACTTCAATCTCTCCACATCTATTCCAGCTCAAGCTTTCGGTAGGTGTTTCATCCCACCTGCCGCCGCTACAGTATCTCCACATCTCAGGTCAAATATTATCCAAGGTAAGGATATCAACTTGGCTTCCATCGGAGCTCGCTACCCGTAAATACTCCGGGAAAAAACGGCTCATTTTCGACATGTCTTCTCCTCATTCTTGCAATATACCAAGCGTCAACGAATGTATTCCGTTAGAACCATTCTCTCTTCACTACGCTTCGGTGGATAACGCCATACAGTTAATCAGGCTAGCTGGCCAAGGTGCGTGGCTGGCTAAAGCAGACATCACAGACGCATTTAAAACCATGCCTATACACCCGCCGATTGGCCACTTTTCGGAGTTAAATGGGATTCAAAATTCTATTTCGCCGTAAGGCTTACTTTCGGGTGTAGAAGCAGCCCTCACATTTTCAACAGTCTCTCGGAAGCTTTGTGTTGGATCCTGCTGAACGTCTGCAAACTCCCGTCGTTTTGCATTTACTCGACGTTTTTTTGCTAATCGATTTTCCTTCTCCTCATTCTTCCATTGTCGACATTTTAAAACAGGTTTTCAGCGATGTCGGCGTCCCTCTCTCTCAGAGAAAACCCTGGGCCCCTCCACTAACCTAGAATTTCTAGGTATATCCCTCGAGACGGTTAAAATGCAAGCCTCTCTTCCCCTGAGAAAAGCTCGTTAGAATCCGTTCTTTTTTGGTTAATTTTTCTTCTCTAAACGTTTGTCTCGAAACGTGATTTATTGTCCCTGCTGGGCCATCTCAACTTCGCTATGAGCATTATCCCGCAAGGCAGAGCTTTCATATCGCGTCTACTAACGGCTGCTCACTCCGTACCCGAACTCAGCAATCCGGTCCATTTAGACGAAGGCTGTCGGTCAGACATCAATTTCTGGTCGCGCTTACTAAACGACTGGAATGGCATTTCTTTTTTCTATAACGAGGCTTTCCGAATCATCCGCAGATTTGCACTTATTCACCGATGCGGCTCCGTCCGTCGGGTTCGGGGGATACTTTCAAGGGCACTGGTTCGCAGAGGATGGCCGTCGAATTTCCTGAGATCGACATCTAATTCACTCTCTTGAGCGCTATACGAACTTTATCCTCTGAGTCGTAGCTAGTTTAATCTGGGGCCCGAGTGGTCTAGGAAACGCATTCTCATGTTCTGCGACAATGAAGCCACCGTAGCAATTATTAATAAAGGCAGATCATCTTGCCCGATGATGATGCCTTTCCTGCGTCGCCTAATCTGGCAATCTGTTCAGCACAACTTCATCATTAAAGCTGCTCACATACCTGGTCACTTTAATGTTATCGCTGACGCTCTATCTCGCTTCCGCTTTCAGACTTTCAGACGGCTCTGCCCCGCAGCCAACAGGGATCCAACACCATGCCCCCCTCTGGCTGCAACAATGCTTTATTAGAAGATTTGCTTTGCTCAGCCAGACATTATATGTCTAAAGGCGTTGCTCCATCTACACTCAAAGCTTATACTTCTGCCTGGAATTTGTTTTCTACGTTTGTTTTGCCTTTCAACTTCCTCTATTTCCTATCTTGATTTCGACCGTTTGCTCCTTTCTCACGTTTAATTTCGAAAACGTAATTTAAAAATTTCTTCCATTCGTAAACTACTTGCAGGCGTTCAGTTCTATGCCAAATATTTTAACCCCGATTCCCCTAGCCTTTTCACCGCTACTCCAATCCGGTTAATGCTCAAAGGCATGGCCAAAACTTCCACTGCATCCCCCGACAAAAGGCTGCCTTTGACATTACCTTTAATTCATAGATTAATCAATTCGGTTCGCAACGGCCTCTTCTCCTATTACATTAACATTTTGTTAGAAGCGGTATTTCTAACAGCTTTTTATGGTTTCATGCGTCCAGGAGAATTTACTTCACCAACCTATACATTCAATCCAGCCGCGGTCTTTCCTTCTCAGATTTACAATTTTTTCCTAATTTTTTCACACTCTTTCTTAAACATTCTAAGAACGACTCCAAAGGTTCTGGCATTACTATAACTATCTCTAAGACCAATAGTGATTTTTGCCCTTTTTCTTCAATGATTAAATTCCTCAAAATCCGGCCCAAACTTCCTGTTACTTCCCCTCTCTTCATCTTACCCAACGGAGCACCTATCTCTCAAAACTGGTTCAGGTCCCATCTCAACTCTGCTCTTAGAAACTGCAGCCTATCTCCTTCTCACTTCACCGGACACTCCTTTAGGATCGGAGCCGCTACTACAGCAGCCGAGCGTGGTATCTCTCCAGCAGCTATCAAAATCCTGGGCAGGTGGTCCTCCTCGGCGTTCGAAGTCTTACATAAGACCAGATTTAAGATTCATCCTCGAAGCTCAGCAAGCTCTCCAGCCATGATCTAGGTAAATTCCTATTTATTTACTGGTGGTGGTGTGTTGCCAAAGTGGCTTGGCTTTTTCATTATAGCATGATTTGGCTGTTTTAACAATGTTTCCACACAATTGCGTAAAGCACTGTGGCTAAGTGCCAAACAAAGGTGACCCGAGGCCATGTGCTCTATCTAAAGACGGCCTGTGGTCCATGTGTCCTACCAAAAGATGGCCTGTGGCCCATGTGTCCCACCAAAAGATGGCCTGTGGCCCATGTGTCCAACCAAAAGATGGCCTGTGGCCCATGTGTCCTACCAAAAGATGGCCTGTGGCCCATGTGTCCTACCAAAAGATGGCCTGTGGCCCATGTGTCCCACCAAAAGATGGCCTGTGGCCCATGTGTCCTACCAAAAGATGGCCTGTGGCCCATGTGTCCTACCAAAAGATGGCCTGTGGCCCATGTGTCCTACCAAAAGATGGCCTGCGGCCCATGTGTCCTACCAAAAAATGGCCTGTGGCCCATGTGTCCTACCAAAAGATGGCCTGTGGCCCATGTGTCCTACCAAAAGATGGCCTGTGGCCCATGTGTCCCACCAAAAGATGGCCTGTGGCCATGTGTCCTACCAAAAGATGGCCTGTGGCCCATGTGTCCTACCAAAAGATGGCCTGTGGCCCATGTGTCTTACCAAAAGATGGCCTGTGGCCCATGTGTCCTACCAAAAGATGGCCTGTGGCCCATGTGTCCCACCAAAAGATGGCCTGTGGCCATGTGTCCTACCAAAAGATGGCCTGTGGCCCATGTGTCCTACCAAAAGATGGCCTGTGGCCCATGTGTCCTACCAAAAGATGGCCTGTGGCCCATGTGTCCTACCAAAAGATGGCCTGTGGCCCATGTGTCCTACCAAAAGATGGCCTGTGGCCCTTGTGTCCTACCAAAAGATGGCCTGTGGCCCATGTGTCCTACCAAAAGATGGCCTGTGGCCCATGTATCCTACCAAAAGATGGCCTGGGGCCCATGCGTCCAACCAAAAGATGGCCTGTGGCCCATGTGTCCTACCAAAAGATGGCCTGTGGCCCATGTGTCCTACCAAAAGATGGCTGTGGCCCATGTGTCCTACCAAAACTCACCGAAGAAGGCTGCATTTAAAAAGGTGTGATAACAAGGTGTGTTAACATATTTTCTTTGCTTCTTTTTAGGAACTTCAAGATTCACGACCGGTGGCTATATTTCCTCTACCAATTCTTTGGGGATGGGCCCCGTCCCGGTGGACTATTACTCCACCTAATTTTTGGGGGTGGGCTGCGCCCCTGCCTTCGTCTTCAGGCAGGATATGCAGATTCCGTACCCTCGGAATGCGAATTACGGACGGGGCCTACGCCAAAGTATTTGATTGTTTGCTGAGCTCAAATAAATGTTTATGTCCCAGTATCATTTCTCCCGAGTCTTTCTGGTAGAAATAAAGCCAGCGTAAGTTCTACCAGGAAGACTCAATCGTACACGTCATGTATTACCCTCTCACTTATCCAATCATATCCTAATAGCCAGTATAAAAAGGTGGTACTTACACATGTCTGAGTTCTCAGGTGCTGTCGCTTCAACCACCTCCATCCTCCCCATCCACCTCCTGACGGGACCTTTCCTTCATCTCCCTAACATTCATGTGCCGGGTCCTTCCTTCCATCCTTTCTACCACCTCCAGATGGACTCTCCCCTCTACCCTGAAGTTGCCAGGACCTCCTCCCTTCCTTCCACCCCACCACCACCAGATGGCACCCTTCCTTACTTCGCGGGGGTGGGCTGCGCCCCTGCCTTCGTCTTCAGGCAGGATATGCAGATTCCGTACCCTCGGAATGCGAATTACGGACGGGGCCTACGCCAAAGAATTTGATTGTTTGCTGAGCTCAAATAAATGTTTATGTCACAGTATCATTTCTCCCGAGTCTTTCTGGTAGAACTAATTAATACAACATAAAAGTCCATAAAAGTGAATATAAGACAAAAATAACTGAATGTCTGTGACATAATACCCCCTCCCAGAAGGTGCGACCCCACGCCATAACAGAAGAGTTGAGGGGGGATGGAGGGAGGGGGCTTTGGAGGAGGATGAGGAGCAGGAGATGGGCTGGTTAGAGCAGGCAGATGGATAGGCAGAGAAGACCAGGGATAAGCAGATGGGTATAGCAGCCAAGGACATGATGGGAGAAGTGGCCAGGTGTTGCTGTCCCAGAGCGGCAGAGTTGCTGGAGGGAGGAGCCATGATAGGGGCTTGGCAGGCGAATCCCTGGGGACGACTGAAGGAATAGCAGCTATTGGAAGAGGAGCAGAGGAGACGCAGTGCCAAGGAGCGATTGACCTGGGCGGCCGTGGCGAAGCTGTACAGACGACCCGCCAAGATGGAAGTGGAGATCTGGAGGGCTGAGGTTGACAGGGAGTGACAGAGGGATGGTAGTGGAGCCGGAGAACATCTGATGGCCTGAAAGTCCACAGCGGAGGCGTGGTGATGTCGATACAGGTGGAGCCGAGGGTTCGGGGGAGCCCAGCAAGGCCTAGTGACTGATGGTCCATGCTGGAGTTGAAGAGGAAGGAGCACAGGCATAGGAGTCTGGACGATGGGTCGAGGTGGGATAGAGCACTCTGAGGCTGGAACTGGCTCTAGGGATGGGAATTGATAAGAATGTAACGATTCCGATTCCATTATCAATATTGCTTATCGAGGCGATTCCTTATCGATTCTCATTGGGTGAGACACAGAGTATTAGGGGTGTGAACCTACACTGGTCTTACTGTTCGGTTCAGTTACGATTATCATGTCATCGATTCAGTTCAATTCAATTTTGCGATGCACTGCATCCTCAATTTTTACTTTTACCTCAAAAGTGATGTGTGAGTGTTCGCCTGTTCGGGAAGTCGCAGTGACAGAAACAGTGAGATTCCAGTTTAAGTATCATGGGACTAAAGTCTGTTTATGCCATTAAGAAAATGAAATTCTGTCAAATCAATTTTGTTTTTAAGAAATATTCATTTAAGAGCAGCGCTCATTCATCAGTGTATAAGTTTACCATTAGAGATGCGCGCGTCAACCATCGGCGAGTCGTTGTTGAAGGTGACGATCATCCATTTAGTCACGCGTAACAACACAGAATAATTGTAATTTGACCATCGGTTGTGGATACTTAAATCAGAGAACATGTGACGTTTCTCATTGAGTATTTGTGCGAGTTTGTGTGTGCGCACACGTCTCATATGAGTATGTGCCTGGAGAATTTGTGTGTGCTCACGTCTCATATGAGTATGTGTGTGGAGAGTTTGTGTGTGTGCGCATGCATCTCACATGAGTATGTGCGTGGAGAGTTTGTGTGTGTGCATACGCGTCTCACATGAGTGGAGAGTTCTGCGCATCTCGCGTATGTGCGTGAGCGACTTTAGGTGTGTCGTTGTCCATTTCATGTTTTTGTTTGAGCATTCAGCAGTATGCATGTATGTTTGACTACTTAGTATGTGTATGCATGTGTTTCATTTATGTGTGCGTGAAAGAAGTTTGATTTAAGCCCTATACGGCGCTTTATATATTGTCGTCTTTTCACGTGAAATATAACCAAAGAGCGGTTACTTTCATTGCTGCAGCAAATGTGCTTAACACACACACAATGTCACAGAAGACAAAAAATATAATAAGTGTTCAGAGAAGAAATGGAAACACTAATCACTGGTTATGGTGACTTCAAATGAAACACAGAGTTCAACTTTTGTAGACGTGTGACAGAAATAAAGTCAGTCTGGTTAGTATTAAAGTGTGTATGTCAGGTTAAAAAATTTTTTGGGATATATTAAAAAAGGTTTAGATGTCTGAGTGAAAATGTCATTATCATTAAAATTATTACTGTAATTGCCCTACATTAAGCTTTATAGCCATTTCTGTCAAGATCATATTTTGAAAACACAGTGGAGCTGGCTGTGACGTCAGAAGAGTGAGACTTGACAAAAAAGTTCTATTCAAGTATGGAGAGTTTTGAGTCTGAGGAGATCCAGAATCCCCTTCAAACCTATGATGACCCACAGCCTTACAATTTTGAGCCTCCCAGGTGTGAGACAGATGAGGAACCAAACAGAAATTTAAATAATTCCTATCGAAGAAACATAAATATTTGGTGTGAAGAGAACCAGAGTGGGGAGTTGGTCAGGTGTCTTGGTAAGTAGGCATAACTTAGAGGTGGAACGGTACATGTATTCATATTGAACCGAAACGAATGGGCGTCACGGTTCGGTGCATGAATGTACACGGAGAATAGGGTTGAAATAAATAAAACTCGCATGCAAATTAATTAATGCGGAACTACTGTTAGATACGCGGTAGAGATGCGCGGTAGCCTATGATTCAGGTCAGTGTGAAGAGGTTCACGTGTGTGTGGAAAGAAGACAGGGTCGGCGTGACTGGGACTCTGTTTATTCAGAAAAACAAAAAAGAAACGAGGCGCACAGTAGCGCATTCACCACCATAAACAAAACACGCGATCCAACACTTGCTTCTCAGTCTCGGTTGCAGTAGCCGCGTGCGAAGTCCCAGTACAACTCTCTCTCTCTCGCTCTCTCATTCCCGCCGGTTATATACGGTCTCTCCATGGGAAAATACTGCAATCAGACACAGGTGTTCATCATCTGCACCCGCGGCTCCGTCCTTTCTCTCCCGCTACAGACTTTGCAAAATCACGCCCCCTCGCCACAGTCAGGTTGGCCAAAGTGCGTTTAATTTATTTATTTTTGTCCCTGCGTGCCGATTCGGAGACGGAGTTCACTGCTGATTTTCTGAGAGTGAAGTGGACTCTGTGACCGGTTTTAACAGTGTTTTTGCACCCAGCACAAACGCAGTAATTCACCATCGTGATAATACGCCTGCATATACCTTTCTTCTTTTTCTTCTTCTTCTTTCTTCTTCTTCAGGGTTTAATTGCGGTTGGAAAACCTGTTTCCTGCGTATACCTTACTAACTACATAACTTAAATAACTAACTAAATAACTAAATAAATGTCCTAATCAAATAATTCTCTCACTCTATCATTCGTACAATTACTCACACAGCTCACTGATCACTTTCTCAGCAACCTACTGTAGGGAGACGTCCCTCTTATGACATCAGGTGATTCGTTTGGGGGGAGTGGCAGTTTTAAGTCAGTACTGAAAATAACGAACTTTTTCATCCTATATTCTGCCTTTAGGTATCGAAAAACAAAACAATACATCAAATTGACAAACGTGTTTTTCCCCTAACTATTTTGTGTTAATCATACTTACAAATTTAACCTGACATATACACTTTAAGTGAAGCTGGTAATGCTGTGTGTGAGGTTGTTTATTCCTCCTCTTCTGAGATATTCAGATTTAATGTCTTCTTTTCTCTTCATCTGATTTCATCTAAGACTGTGGCTGAATTTAGCGTAGATGCTATTCTTATGATGTATAGAGTACATCTGGTGTTATAGGAAGTGTCCCCGGTTCCAGCTGACCTAATTTATGCAGCCTGATAATCATGTAACTGATTTGAATAATAGGAATGTATAATTTTCTGTGTATGTCAGGTTTTCTGTGTAAAGTCTAGACTTAAACTGACAGAGTATTTCTGCTTCCCACCCAGCAAAATCCCCAGTGTTAAATCAACACTGCTCAGAGTACATATGGTCTACAGACTGTTAAAGTAACACTGAAGCAGTTAATTAGATAATTAAGTGACTAATTGAGAGATGATTGAGGATTAGAGATAAACACCTGCCTGTAACAAGCAGAATCACTGAAGGAAAGAGAAACACAAGAACTACAACTACACAGCCTTAAGCTGGGAACACACCAAATTATTTTTTACATCTTATACGATTTTCAAAATGTGATAGACCACACACATGAGGAAAAAAAATCCTAGATTTAACCGTTTTGCTCGTATGGTGTGTGGTGTGCCATGGTTTGACAAAGACAGCACACCACACACAAAAAGATTTTCAACCAGAGTCTAGACCAGGGGTTCTTAAAGTTTTGATTGGTGAGGGCCCATTTAGGAACCCAACATTCAACTGAGGGCCGCCAATGGGGCGGGGAGAAAAAAAAACTGAAAAGAAAACGCCATTTGAACTTATTTTAATGACAAGGTTACATCTCTACAGTTTACATTTATTGCAATAAACACATTTTAATTCATAACTGAGGCAATGACAATGCAATGCAATGCAATGGTGAACAAAATCCCTGGGGTTCTCTACCCTCATCAGACAAATTTGGGATATAACAATCCTGCGTGCAGTCCATCCCAAGTAGGCTACAAACTTATTTATAACAAACAGTCTACTTATCAGCATAGGCCTTATTCAGGAGTAATTCCAGCTACCAAATCACCACAGGAAAACCTGAGAGAGAGAGAGAGAGACTGACTTTTAAAATAGAAGCTTACCAAACAAGTCTTCATCATTCATATCTATCATTGCCTGTCAGTCGTGTTTCAATTATTGCAGATTTGCGCAAATGTTTTGCGCCATTATTATCTTTTTTAACCCGAAACTGAAAACTGTCCCGTAACTGTCTTTTTAAAACGCAAAGTTGAAACGCAAACATCAAACAGTTTAAAACGCAAACATCAAAATGCTGTGCAAAAAAAGTAAATATCGACAGACTTTTTCAGATTTTTGTTTAAATTAAAATTTTCCCCTTTATTAAACATTTAAAATATTCACAAATTAAAGGAGAACTCCAGCGAACAATGAACCTTTGGTCTAATAAAACATTGGTACCTAGTCAATCGTTCTCTGAGATTTGTTTTCATGATAATTGAATTTAAAGAGTTTTACCTCTAAAAACTGTTTAGCGTATAATGCTAGCACTGGGGGCATTGACTAAGTAAAAAGAAATTGCTAGTTTATACCACTAACAAGGCTCAAAATAGCCCCACACTAACACAGTAACATAATGAGGGTCCATACATGCAAAACGAAGCATTGAGAACTTTGTAAGTGTACAGACCGTTTAATAAGAAGATACGTTATAAAGACAGTTAACTTCATGTATACAGACAGGTATCACTTCATAGACCCTCATTATGTTACTGTGTTAGTGTGGGGCTATTTTGAGCCTCGTTAGTGGTATTCAAGTAGGAAAAGTAAATTACATAGACAATTCAGATCATAATTTATTCATACCGCAATGCATAATGGGAGCCATTAATGAGTTGTGATTGGTGGCAACAAGGTCACCACGGTCGAGACAGACAGGCTGATTATTGAGGTCTGTGTTTCTAAATACAGAAACCAGTGTTTTGATCAGAATATGTTAGGTTATAACAATAATAAAAATATGCAGTAGAACCACAAAACCGTTGTTAAAAAGTTATATCAAATACTTTGAATAAATTTCATTTTTCATTCCCAGCTTGATTATGTCAAAACATAACCAACACTATCAGAACACAGATGCCTTTGTTCATTTGACTGTTATAAATCAATAACAGCAGACACATAAAGCTTAAAAGAAAGTAAAAGTGTCAAGAGGCCAACTAAAGCAGACACTGATCTCCATAACGGTGACCTGAAATTTCGGGTTTCTCCTTCAGTGATTCTGCTTTAGGTGTCTTCATTAATGCTCAATCATCACTAATTTAATCACTTTATTATCTCATTAACTTTAACACTCTTGAATGTGGACTCATATACACTCTAAGGTGTGTTAGTTTAACACTGGAGATTTTGTCGTGACTAAGAGCCGTAATTAACTGACAAGCTGAGCCATCTCGCATTAAATATCGCTATCGATATGTCCTCGATATTAACGCGATATGGCTCAGCTTGTCAGTGATCTACGGCTCTTTGTAGTAAATGCCGCTCCATCTGAAAGCAGGTGAAGGTGATTTACTGCTAATCAAGGAACCGGCTTTACTGATTAGATG
This sequence comes from Hybognathus amarus, assembly GCA_030378365.1. NCBI lineage: Eukaryota > Metazoa > Chordata > Actinopteri > Cypriniformes > Leuciscidae > Hybognathus > Hybognathus amarus. The sequence continues at coordinate 60,801 of JAQIUQ010001373.1, forward strand.
CGCATAACAATATCATTCAATATATCGCCCAGCAATAAATGAACTGCTCGCAAAAAATGTCCCGGTTTACATTTGTTAAGACATCTGCTTTACAATGCTTATGATAAACATTACAATGCTCACGATAACTTTTGTTAACTCTACAATAAGTAAAATCCACTTCACCAGCTAATTACTCCTCGACAGCGATGCCATAGAAATATACAGAGCGACCGCGAAACCGGAAGTTCAAAGACAAAATTCTAAAGATACGGCGCCCACGTTTCTCTGGTGCATAAGGTCTATACAGATAACGGGTTCAAACAGGTGCCAATAATACAGGTAACGAGTGGAGGACAGAAGAGCTTCTTAAAGAGGAAGTTACATGTCTGTGAGAGCCAGAAATCTTGCTGGTTTGTGGGTGACCAAATACTTATTTTTCACCATTATTTACAAATAAATTCGGTAACACTTTATTTTACGGTGTCCGTGATACAGTGTAATAACTTAATTAATTACTTAGTAGTAGACGTTGTAATAACATGTACCAAAATGTAATTAACATGTAAGTTATGGAACAGCCTCTACTTACAGTTTGTAATTACACACATGTAATAGGCAGCTACTCTTACAGGCCGAGTCAGTTACATACGTGTTACCAACTTGGTGCAATGTAATTATATAAAAAACAGTATGCTGTACTACTTAATGTAACAACAAGTACTTAAATATGTTACTAAGGTGTGAAAAAAGCCTGCAGTTACACATGGTCATTTTGTACCTTCTAAAATAGTGTATCAAGATTGTACTTAAGTGTACTTCATGTGTATAAGGTATGTAGATACACATGTAGTACACTTAAGTACAATCTTGATACACTTTATTTTACGTAACTTATCCCTGTGTAATATTATGTAATTGCAATGTAATTAGGAAGCTACCGCATGCATTTATGCTGTGAACGAGGGAGTTAGGCCTAATTCAAACTAAAGTACATATGGATAAGGTTTGTAGATACACATGTAGAACACTTAAGTACAATCTTGATACACTTTATTTTATGTAGCTTATCCCTGTGTAATATTATGTAAATTGAATGTAATTAAGAAGCTACTGCATGTATTTAAGCTGTGGACTAGTGGGTTAATTCAGATGGATAAGGAATGTAGATACTCATGAAGTGCACTTAAGTACTTGATACACTTTATTTTAGAAGGTACAAAATGACCATGTGTAACTGCAGGCTTTTTACCTTAGTAACATATTTAAGTAACTGTTACATTGTACCAAGTCAGTAACACGTATGTGACTGACTCAGCCTGTTACACATGTGTAACAGTAGCTGCCTATTACATGAGTGTAATTACAATTTGTATGTACTGGCGGTTCCGTGTTTGTAGCTCCGGAGGATTTCTTCATTAATCTTCAATTTTCTTCTTTACCACTCATTTATAAACTAGCACTTTCTATTTTTCTATCATGTGAACTTATCCTCGATACTACTCCTTATAAAAAACAATTGGATTGCTTTGATATCGCTACTTAGATCCAATTTTTCGAATCTAGGCTACTAGCCTTTAGCCCGTTAGCATTCCACGCGTGGCCTTCGCCTATCGAGACGCTGAGCATACGGGTTGCATCTGGCATTCAGTCCTAAATTAGTCGGGATATTGACTTACTGTTCATCTTTTATAATGGCGAACACATCGGATGAGAGTCTAACGTTACCTCTGTGTGCAGGTGAGGACACATTCGAGCTCTTCACGGTGAAGCAGGAGCTGGAACGCGTCGAGAAGCAGATCCGCAGTCTTCTGATGAAGCAAGCCGAGCTGTTGGACACGGCGTTCAACGCTTGAAGCTTCACGCGCCGACCCTCACAACTCAGTGGTTAGTAACGTTAACTCTGTTAGTACTTCCTCATAAGGTAATGTAATGTAAAGGTAATGTACGCACACACTGTTTCCCCGGTGCCCGTGTTCTCGATATCGCCGCTCAGGTTCCCGAGATCGTGGGCGGTGAGCACGCGCATCGGAGCTGTTGTGCTGGAAGCGGAGCGACGACATCAGGCTGCGGCAGACCGAGGTTCTGAAGAAGGACTACATGAGCCTGATCGAGACGGTACGCACCACAGCGCCTAAAGCAACGATCATCGTGTCCGGACCGCTTCCCACGTACAGACAAGGACAGGAAAGGTTCAGTAGACTTTTTGCATTTAATGAATGGCTAATGTTAATGTGTAATGAACAGAAACTGCTCTTTGTAAATAATTGGCATCTGTTTTGGGAGCGACCCCAGGCTGTATCGGGCAGACGGACTCCACCCCAGCAGAATCGGAGCGGGTGTTCTGTCGGACAACATCTCCAAGACGTTACGCACCAGATGACTAGTAAGTCAAAGTCCAAATCACAGCCTCTGTTGTCCAAACTTAACTAATATGCATAGTGTGGAGCGTTACATAGAAACTGTGTCCATTCCTCGTTTAGTGAAGCCAAACAATAAATCTAGTGCAGGATTTAGCAAAAATCTTATCGTAATTAAACCAGAAAATCTAAATATCAGTGAACAAAAACAATTTTTAAAGCTAGGTCTTCTAAACATTAGATCGCTCACACCTAAGGCGGTTATTGTAAATGAAATGGTCACAGATAATAATTTTGATGTTCTATGCCTTACTGAAACCTGGCTTAAACCAAATGAGTATTTTGGTCTAGTCCACCAGGATACTGTTATAACCATGAGCCTCGTCTGATCTGGTCATAGCGGCGGTGTTGCGACAATCTATAAAGATATTTTTAATGTTACTCAGAAAACAGGTCACAAGTTTAATTCTTTTGAAGTACTTGTGCTAAATGTTACGACTGTTAGATGTAAGAAAGAAATCCATATTATCTCTAGCCTTGGCTACTGTATATAGACCTCCAGGGCCATATGCTGAATTCCTAAAGGAGTTTGCAGACTTTCTCTCGGATCTATTGGTGAATGTCGATAAAGCAATAATTGTTGGAGATTTTAACATACACGTAGATAATACAAATGATGCTTTCAGGGGCTGCGTTTACAGACTTATTAAACTCCTTTGGGGTCAAACAAAACGTCAGTGGTCCCACTCATCGTCTAAATCATACACTAGATTTAATTATATCATATGGAACCAGTCCAACTGATATAAATATTATACCGCAAAACGATGATGTCACTGATCATTACATGGTGACTTGCATAATACGTACTGCCGAAATATGTCATGTTGCGCCGCGTTATAGAAAAGGCAGAACAATCCTTCCAACCACTATAGATAGATTCTCAAATAGCTTACCTGATCTATCTAAGCTGCTAAGTGAACCCAAACAAACTGATCAATTAGATGAAATGACTAGCAGTTTGAGCACCATTTTCACTAGTACATTAGATATTGTTGCACCAATTAGATTAAAAAAGGTTAGAGAGAAAACTAAAGCACCCTGGTACAACAGTGATACGCATGCTATCAAGAGAGAAAACTCGTATCTTAGAGCGTAAATGGAAACAAACTAATTTAGAGGTCTTTAGAATCGCGTGGAAAGACAGTATGTCGCGTTATAAAAAGGCTCTAAAAACTGCCAGGGCTGAGCATCTCCGCAAACTAATAGAAAATAACCAAAATAATCCAAGGTTTTTATTTAACACCGTGGCTAGACTAACAAATAAACAGACATCGCCAGAGCAAAATATACCGTTACAGTTTAGTAGTAATGATTTTATGAATTACTTCAATGAGAAAATAGAAAGCATCCAAAACACAATTATAAATGTACAATCCTCTTTGGTGTCTTATGATTCAGCCTCAATTATGGCCCCTCTAGAACAACTACACCGCTTTACAGACGATAGGACAGGAAGAGCTAAATAAACTTATCATTGCATCTAAACCAACAACATGTTTATTAGATCCAATACCCACTAAACTACTAAAAGAAGTGTTACCTGTAGTGGAAGAGCCTCTCCTCAATATTATTAACTCGTCTTTATCTTTAGGTCATGTTCCAAAAATATTCAAGCTGGCAGTAATAAAACCTCTCATTAAGAAACCGCAATTAGATCCAAATAACTTAGCAAATTACAGACCTATTTCAAATCTTCCATTTATGTCAAAAATACTAGAAAAAGTTGTGTCCGCTCAATTGTGCTCTTTTTTGCAAGAAAATGATATCTATGAAAAATTCCAGTCAGGATTCAGACCGCATCATAGTACAGAAACTGCGCTAGTTAAAATTACAAATGATTTACTTTTAGCTTCTGACCAAGGCTGTATCTCAATACTAGTCCTACTTGATCTTAACGCTGCGTTCGACACTATAGATCATAAAATACTCTTGGATCGACTACAAAACTACACTGGTGTTCAGGGACAGGCATTAAGCTGGTTTAGATCGTATTTATCGGACCGTTCTCATTTTGTTTGTTTAAATGGGGAAAAATCAAAGATAACGCCAGTAGACTATGGAGTACCGCAAGGATCTGTTTTAGGCCCTCTGCTATTCTCAATATATATGCTGCCACTTGGTAACATTATAAGAAAACATGGAATTAACTTCCACTGTTATGCTGATGATACTCAATTATATATTTCATCACGACCAGACGAAAACACTAACTCATCTAAATTGACAGAGTGTCTCAAAGATATAAAATGCTGGATGACGCGTAATTTCCTGCTATTAAATTCAGATAAAACGGAGGTTTTACTTATTGGTCCAAAAAACTACTCACAAAACCTCTTACAATACAACTTTAATATAGATGGATGTCCTGTTACTTTATCCTCTACAGTAAAAGACCTGGGTGTTATACTAGACCGCAACTTGTCTTTCGAAAATCATATTTCATATGTTACAAGAACAGCCTTTTTCCACCTTAGAAACATTGCTAAGCTACGTAACATGCTATCTGTTTCTGATGCAGAAAAGTTAGTTCATGCATTTATGACCTCGAGACTAGATTACTGTAATGCTTTATTAGCCGGTTGTCCTGCATCCTCAATAAACAAGCTACAGTTAGTCCAAAATGCAGCCGCTAGAGTTCTTACTAGGTCAAGAAAATACGATCATATAACACCGATTTTATCATCTCTACACTGGTTACCTATTAAGTTCCGCATCAACTACAAAATACTACTACTAACCTATAAAGCCCTAAACGGTTTAGCTCCAATGTACTTAACGGACCTTCTTTCGCCCTACAATCCACCGCGTTCTTTAAGATCACTAAATTCAAGGCTTCTGGTCATTCCTAGGATATCTAAGTCCACTAAAGGAGGGAGGGCGTTCTCGCATTTAGCTCCAAAACTCTGGAACAGCCTTCCCGATACGGTTCAGAGGCTCTGACTCGCTGACACAGTTTAAAACTAGACTAAAAACGCATCTCTTCAGTCAAGCATTCACATAACGCTTACCTTTTAGTCCTCTGTTATGCCATACAGAACCGTTTGCCGCTGAAACTGCTTAACGCACCGCGGGGCTCGACAGCCTTTTCAGACAAACGGTTCGACACGTTCGGCGCGTATGGTTGGGTTGCGAGAGTTTGTGAGATAGTGATTTTCTAACACTGACTCCTGTATAATGGAAATCATTCTGAACATCAGCTATGCTAATTATCTCCCATCTGCCTTTCTGCTGTTATCTCGGGACGGTTGTCCCGAAGAAAATGGCGTTTGTCAGGTCCAGTTTGTATCCAGCCTCTCACGGGGATCTCAGATGCCCCAACGCCTGTGAAGAGACGACTCAACGCTGGCGATATGTTATGGCTCCTGGTCCTCCTTATGTTATGGTATATATGTTATATATGAACAATATTTATATTTAATATTTATATATAAACAATATTAATGTAAGCCAGAGGAGACTGGCCCCGACTGAGCCTGGGTTCTCCCAAGGTTTTTTCTCCATCCAATCTGATGGAGTTTTGGTTCCTTGCCACTGTTGCCTTGCTTTGCCTTGCTTTTGGCTTGCTTCAGTCGGGTTTTTACCATTTAACAATATTACTTATCTGTGTTGTACTTCTGTCATGTTATCACTGTGAAGCTGCTTTGATACAATCTGTATTGTGAAAAGCGCTATATAAATAAATGTGACTTGACTTGACTTGACTGTTCCATAACTTAGTTACATGTTAATTACATTTTGTTACATGTTATTACAATGTTTACCACTAAGTAATTAATTAAGTAAGCACTCTGTATCACAGACACCGTAAAATAAAGTGTTACCTTAAATTCTTTAAAAAACCAACAATAGCCCCTTTTCCACCAAAGCATTTTGAGAGCCGGTTCGGAGCCAGTGCCTGCGCGCGAACCAGCTCTTTATGTTTCGACAGCCAAAGAACCGGTTCTCGGTCGGGAAAACTGGTTCCAAAGCGACACCAACTCTTTGCTGGACTAGAACCGTTCTTTTACCACATCATGCTTACGTCGGGGGCTGGGGCGGGTTTAGATGTGTTTTAAACATCTTTTCTGACCATAATAAAGGATCGCAAAGCCAGGAGAAACATTTGCAGAAACACGATGGAGTCCGCCTTTGTAATTGTTGTGCTTGAAGTTAACGCAAGCGTTTCTATTTTTGTATTTTTTTTATAAGCAAAAAAGAAAACTTATCAGAATATACATATCAAACGAAAAGATTTAAAGACTTACATATTTCAATCGTTCTTAAACCCTTCTTGGTACATGAGTTAGATATAATCCCTAAGTAATGTTGTATTTGCAAGCGTTTCTAGCTAAGACGTATGGGACGTAAACAGTGACGTAACGACGTCGTTCCTTGGGCGCTCTAGTCAGTGGAAAAACAAACAGGTTCTGAAGCGGTTCGCAAGTTGAACCAACTCCGAACCAACTTTGAACCAGCACCAGTTCCGAACCAGTTCTTTTTTTTGGTGGAAAAGGGGTAAATGTGATTCCCTGGATTTTTTTTCTTCTCCTTTTGTCTCTCATAGTTGAAGTGTACCTATGATGAAAATTACAGACCTCTCTCATTATTCTAAGTAGGAGAACTTGCACAATCAGTGGCTGACTAAATACTTTTTGGCCCCACTGTATTTTGTTTCAGTTCTCGCACTCCAGTTCACGGATATCATGAAAGCGTTAACTGATTGTTTTATTTTATTTTACAAAAGCATGTTTTCTTGTTATTATGAGTTTACACAAATATAAGTAGTTGCGAATAATGTATTATTATTTTCTTTATGACCAGAAATGATATAGTATTTTAAGTTGTTTCCACTGTTGATAGGAAAATGCAAGTGTTTGCGCCGGCGAAAAATTTGAAAGGTAATGGAAATGCAGCTATTAATACAGTCACACTGAATATTGATTACTTGGTCAACATACCCATGGGATTTGTGGTGCTGTTTTCATTTGGCCACGATTCCTCTGATGTCCGGCTTCATCTCCGTCGTTGTGATATGAAGGACAGCATGTAGATGGCCATCTGTCATCCTGGATCTCAGCTTGGATTTGTTGATGGCCATGGTGGATCTTCTTCTCACAGATGTATGTGCTTCTGAATAAAGATACCACTCTGACAGCATGCTGGCGAAGTGCAGGGTATGTGGATGGGGAAAGTCCTGGAGAACTGGATGAGATTTTTTGTCACGATATGCTGCTCTGGCCTCTGAGCTCTCCTGCAGGTCGATGAGCTCAAACTGCATTTCTGCAGGCTCTTCCTAAGGTACACATGAGAAAGAATTTTGGAAAAGGTTGAATGCCTTCTTGTGGTCCCTGAAATCGGAGAAGCGGTGGTCGAATTCCTCTCGGAGATTTTTTAATGAGGTTATGGTTCTTTTCTGAACGCAGGTGACATAAAACTTGGCTCCCATCTGTGTCTAACTCTGTCACATATTGTCCTTTTGACTCCACAAACTCTTATTTCTTTTCTCAAGTTAAAAAAAACAAAACGCAGAGAGCTGGTTCAGTGGGTCTTTCCTAATTCAAGGTTCAACAGGGACTGGAGGTGAGGTGTGTTCCTTTGTATTGCTCAGTGATTACTGGGATTGATGACAGGTGCAGGTGATTAGTATTCAGGTGAGTGTGTTGTGGATGTGAATGAGCCTGATTGATTCCTAACAGGCGGACAATATGCAGGAAGAAATTGCGATGTTGGTGTTTGGAATGATCTTCACAGAAAATTTACGAAAAAAAAGAAAAGGGTTTGGGTGAAGTATGGAGATGGAGGAAACATGGTCGTACAAGTTACAGAGCGAGCTAGAGGTGAGCAATGGTCACAAAATCACACAGCTATGTTTTTTTTATAATTGTTGTTCTCAGGTCTCTATTGGAAAATAAATTGTCCACATCAACTTCAGTCTGTGCTGCGCCATGACTGCATTTGTTATGCTTCCGTCTTCCAACATCTCGCTTTCTGATTGGTTATTGTTTCGTTTCACGTGTTAATCACCAGAGTGCGCGCGTCTGTCCTCAGGGTTCCTCCCACACATCAGGATTTCTGTAGCCACTGAGTATTCAACATAATATATGTTGAATATACATGTTGAATATTTACAATTCACGATTGTGGCGGCTACGAAGGTCTTCCGAGCAGGTTTGGACACTCTTTACACACCTCACGCCAAGGGAGAAAATCTGATAAGATAATCTGTAGAACCATCAAGATAATCAGGACATAGCTAGGATTGTCGGGAGGGGGAAATTGGACCAAAATCAGCCCAATTATCTTTTGGTGTGTACCCAGCATTAGATTAAATCAGATGACGATAAAATAAGACATTACATTTCTGAAGATCTCAGCAAAGGAGGATTAAACAACTCCACAAACAGCATTACCAGCTTCACTTATTACTAACCAGACTGACTTTATTTCTGTCACACGTCTATGAACGGAGGGTTTAAAATGTGTGGTCACCATTATTGTCATCGGTGTTTCCCTTAGTTGAACAGTTTGACTCTTAGCATTTTAAGTACAATTTTGGTCTTTGTAACAGTGTTTCCAAGAGCATATAATTTGTATCAAAGGAATCAATAAACAAAGGTGTTCGGGTGAAATAGTTTTCATTATAAAAAAATAGGATGGTTCTCTAATCTTATCCCTGATCAAAAGTAATAATAAACTTATAATCAAACAGACATCAAGAATCAGTGTATGAATCTCAACAATGGTGACATGCTACAATGCATGCTGGGAGCCAAGAGATTTAAACTATGGTGCCTCCCAGAATGCTTTGTGGCATAAAGCATTTCACCATTGTTGAGAGTCATATGTGGATTCTTGATTGTGTGTGTGTTTGCAAAGATTACTTTTCCAATAAAAAATAAAATAAAAATAAACTTGATATCCAATCTGTATAAACAAAAATGAATGTGGTTGAAAAAAAAACTATTAATAACATATTACAACTTTTGGTAATTTTTTTTGTTCTTTATTATGTTGTAAACCAACCAGTTACTTAGTCTGGGTTTCCCCATACTGCCTTACCGCAGCGCGATTTTATTCACGCTGAAAGGCAGTCTGGATACCATGGCCAGATTTTCACCTCATTTAGGGAACCAATCACAGAACGGGGAGGGAGCAGCAAGACGATGACACACACCGAAGCAGTTTGTTTATATCTTCAACATGGCAGCAGACGCGAAGCTAACTTTTGATGCAGCCTTATATTATTCTAAGTCGTTTAGAATGCAAGTTTATTTTGAAAAAACAGCAGCTTTTGGCATTAAACTTCACGAGACCCCAGTCGTTATTGTTGTCTCACCATTAATCGCCCTAATGGAGGACCAGTACAGGAGGCAGTCAACCTTGGAATATCTGCCGCTCAGCTGTGTCCCGAGAAAGAGAATGCGATAAAGAATTGTCGATACCAACTTCTGTTCGGCAGTCCCGAGGCCTGGATGAGCGCAAAGTGGCAAGACATGTTAGCCACGGAGTTGTATAGTACCAACCTGCTAGGCATCATCGTCAACGAAGTCCATTTAACTTATAAATGGTAAGTGGTATTTATTAATATCATATTGTCATTATGCCTGTAGACTACCTACTGTGGTTGTCACAGTGAAACTATGATTGTGTTGCTTTTCAATTTCAATATACAGCTACCACTTTAGTAGCATAACTTTCATGCTAGAGGTCAGAGGAGAATGGGCCGACTGATTCAAGCTGATAAGAGCAACTTTGACTGAAATAACCACTCGTTACAACCGAGGTGTGCAGCAAAGCATTTGTGAAGCCACAACACACACACAACCTTAAGGCGGATGGGCTACAACAGCAGAAGACCCCACCGGGTACCACTCATCTCCACTACAAATAGGAAAAAGAGACTACAATTTGCAAGAGCTGGTCTGATGAGTTTCGTTATCTGTTGAGACATTCAGATGGTAGACTCAGAATTTGGCGTAAACAGAATGAGAACATGGATCCATCATGCCTTGTTACCACTGTGCAGGCTGCTGGTGGTGGTGTAATGGTGTGAGGGATGATTTCTTGGCACACTTTAGGCCCCATAGTGCCAATTGGGCATTGTTTAAATGCCACGGCCTACCTGTGCATTGTTTCTGACCATGTCCATCCCTTTATGGCCACCATGTCCCCATCCTCTGATGGCTACTTCCAGCAGGATAATGCACCATGTCACAAAGCTCAAATCATTTCATATTGGTTTCTTGAACATGACAGTGAGTTCACTGTACTATAATGGCCCCACAGTCACCAGATCTCAACCCAATAGAGCATCTTTGGGATGTGGTGGAACGGGAGCTTTGTGCCTTGGATGTGCATCCCACAAATCTCCATCAATTGCAAGATGCTATCCTATCAATATTGGCCAACATTTCTAAGAAATGCTTTCAGCACCTTGTTGAATCATTGCCACATGCGGAAGGGGGTCAAACACAGTATTAGTATGGTGTTCCTAATAATCCTTTAGGTGAGTGTGTGTATATATATATATATATATATATATATATATATATATATACAGCTATGGAAAAAATTAAGAGACCACTGCCAAATCAGCAGTTGCTCTGGATTTATTATTGGATCTGGATCTATAAATCCAGAGCAACTGCTGATTTGGCAGTGGTCTCTTAATTTTTTCCATAGCTGTATATATGTGTATATATATATATATATATATATATATTAGCCATAATTGTATATATACAGGCCTATTCTAGTGATGCGGTGGCGGACTCATGTAACATGTAATGGTGGCGGCTTTGCCAATAAAGCACCTAAAAGCTGTCACAAAGAACCGGCAAAAGTAATGATTATGCATATGTGTAAAATATAGCAAGGAGATATTTTAATTATTTATTAATAAACAAATGTTTTCTCTGTCGGCTAGAGATGAAGTGAACGATGCTGAGTCGCAATCTTTAATAGTGAACTCGCCAGAGAGAAATGCACATTTCATATGGATGACATATGCAGTCTGTAGTCTGTTTTCTTTCATTTTGAATTTTTCTGTTTAAAAGTAGACATGTCTGTGAGGCAAGTAGGCTACCTTATATGCTGAGTTTCGGTTCATTTATGAGACAAGCTCCAGTTCACGCGCTGGCGCACCTCAGTTTCTTATCTATCGTCTGCTATATTTACTTTTTATTAAATCCAGGCAATTGGTTGGTGAAACATTGATTACAATTAAGATACAATCAATACAAAATGAAATTCAGGTAAAATTAAGTTTTTCTGCTTTCTGTTTGATGTCTCTGTGAAAGTTTTAAAGCATCTTTTAGTGCCGCTTTCAGAGTGTTCACGTCTGTAACAGAGAACATGTCCGTAACATTGTTTTTTCCTCATAAAAATGCAAACTTTTACGTACTGTGGAGACTGAGAGCCAACCCTTCTTCATCCAGTGGGTAGTGTTACTTTGGTTTGCGCAGTGTAATTCACATAACCACTAAAAAATATTTTGCCTCCTAAAGTTTTTTTTTTTATTATTATCAGAAATCTGAGGGCTACGCCACTGCATGGGAGGATGTTTCAGTAACATTAACTGATGTTGCATCGCCGAGTCCTGTAGTTTCGGCTTAGCCAAGACCATGGCCAGAGCTGGTTTACTGCGTAAGAGGCTGCGTCCTGAATAGCCAGATTACACTTTAAACTGTTCAAGTATTGGGTGTTAACTTATGTTAATAATGTAATGAAATATGACAAAATATATATATATATATATATATATATATATTACATAGGCACATTTATAGCCACAATTTGTTAATATTGTGACAATACATCTACATTTTTGTTACTTTAATTTTCAAAATAACATGTGGGGGAATGTAAGGAACTTCATACTGTGTTAGTATTCACACACAATTGTGAAGTAGCCTACTTTTTCCCTCACAGGACAGCAACATTATGAATTGTTTTACATTAAACTTACCAAAAATATATAGTTTAAATGTATCAACCTTCCAAACAATCAGAATACATTACAAAAATAAATAATGTCCAGTGCCATTAATTGTATTTTATTTACACATTTAAAGTTGCATAAAATAATAATAATAATAATAATTAATTAACAAAGACATTTTTTTCGTTTTCACGTTTTCGCATGACAAATTAAGCCACGCAATGGTGACGAATGTAGTTAAGATGAATAAGAAAAATAACTTTTAACTCTGGTTTCTCTGGCTATTTGAGTAAATGAAAACATAATACTTATACATTTAAATGTGAATTTGCCGCCCACCACCGAACTCTCGGCCGCCCTTTAAAAAAAATATAAATGCTGTCGTCACCCGCGCAATGACTTATGGGGTAGGATAGGCCGCTTAGGATCCATTTATGTATTGGCGTCGCTTTGAATAAGGGAAGCCTTCGTCGCGCCACAATGACGCAACCGGCCTTCAAATATGGCCTTCAGAGGATGGAGAATTGAATTGGGACAGCCTTCAATCCCACCTCGGTGATGCAATAGGCCTACAAATGGGACCTTCGGAGGGTGCCACCTTTGAATTTGGACATCCTTCGTTGCGCCACTGTGACACAATCGGCCTTCAAATATGGCCAATCGGCCTTCAAATATGGCCTTCGGAGGATGCAGCCTTCACATTTGGACACAGCACATATGTACTCTGAGCAGTGTTGATTTAACTCTGGGGATTTTGTTGTGCACTTTATAGCAGGTGGAAAACAGCATGTGACAAAAGAAGTATGTCTGAATTCACAGTCCTCATAAAAGATTAGGAAAAAATGACTTTCTTCCAGTGAGATTCTGAAGCGTGCATGCGATTGACACTTTACTATCCCTTAGATGAAATCAACTGCCAATGAAATCATTTTCTCACCAGAAGATGATTAAACAACTCCAAAAACAGCATTACCATAATTAGTTCATGTACAAATGATGTTGAAGCCCTTTAGTTTGGCACTTGGCACTTGGCCATTGACTAATTGAATTAATTATTTGTCTGGAATTGTTGAAATATCATAATTTTCTAGAATATTTCAAGCTTCTGACTGCAATGACACATTTTGCTATGTGGACTTTTTGGGATCATTGATTGACGGCTGGATTTTGACAAATGTGAGTTTCAAAATGAGCACGAAAGTCTTTAAAAACAACATTTGTTATTAACTGTCCCATTGAAAGAACTCTTCTCATAACCCATTATTGAACAAACTGCTTATGATTACACTTTTATTGTGCATTTTCTTGGTTTTTATATATGTAAATGTTTTTGTTTTGCAATGTACTCAAGCTCTTTTCAAATGATTTTAACTCATTTGTGTAAAGATATTCAGAAACAGGAGACAATTCCTTTGATGCTTTGTCACATTTAACCAGTGACATTGATTCATAATGTAATCATAACTACAACAATTAAAATTGTCAGTTCCACTTTCAGCAGATGGAGCAAAAATACATTACAAAGTTATGATGATATAATTCAATAAATCATATGTTTTAACCTTATATTGTTTTTCCACATCAGTGTTACGACGTGTTAAAAATATATCGAAATATGCAAGCGAAAACACTGCTTGCATACAGACAGCTGGAGAACCATACTGGTGAACCAGCTCCACTTAGCTGGAAAACAGCATGAATATGCTGGTCCACCAGCACTAACCAGTATTTGTTATTTCAGACTTGATCTTTGTGTGTAGCCGCATAAACAAGATACTTTGATTGACAACTGTAAAGTTGTTCTGATGCACTGTTCACACTGAACGAGATGCTATCTCTGGAGACGCTGAACTGTTATATTAAAGATGATAACCCAACTAGACATGACTTTTTAAATTTGATCAAAATTGTGATTTTTGTTTGTCCAATAAAAATGAAAGCTCAAAACTAAAATAAAAGGTCAGAGAAAGTGAGAGCTCAGGAGAGCAGGTGCTGAGTCAGAAAGAACAGGAATGCCGCTGGAATGAGGAAGAAGCATGTGTGTGTGTGTGAGGCTGATCTGGGGAAGGAGAGGGCGGGGTTCTCCAGGGATTGCGTGCGGACATCAAATGTTTACCTGTAACAAAGAGAGAGGGGGAGGAGAGGAGAAATGGCTGTGGTTTACAGGAGTGGGCGGAGAAACAGAGCCTCCAGCATGAGCTTCGCACGCAACTTAACAATACTACCTTTATGAAGACGACACACACACACGCACTCCTGCAGGAAGAAAATCCAGGGTTTCATGTCAGTGGAATTTCAGTGGTAGTATTCTCTTATCACAAACCACAGGTCACACAGTCAAATCAGTGCAGAAATCAATTGGAAACTGATTTTCTAAAACTTTTGAAATATGAAGGAGAACATCAGTACCATCTTTCTTATTATTTTCTAATGTCACAAAAAAAAATGTTTTTCACATTGAGGATTTCTTGAAACATATTCTTCTTTTAATTTATCCTACTACTGGATGTGACTGGAAAAATTGGTTTCCCAGAAGATTGAAGTCATATTGTGCACCGACACAAAAGCATTTAGACATTTCCACTGTTCATTTGGGTAAAAGCACACTCCAATCCGATCAAATATTCCCACATTGTATGGAAATCTCACTCAGTTAACCTACATGATTATGCTAATGCCAATAATGTTCACATCACCCCATATGTAAATCACAATCTCATTCCCGATTGCTTTCTGTATTGTGATTGAGAAAGGAAAAGTTTTGCATATGACCCCAACAACTAGAGTCACTGGTAACACTTTACGATAAGGTTCATTAGTTATACCTTATTTAACATGGACTAATTTTAACATTCACCAATACGTTATTCAAATCAAAGGTTGTATTTGTTAACATTAGTTAATGCACTGTGAACTAACATCCCAGCTTACAGAATTGTGTTATAAGAACGTTCTCTAAATATTCAGTGTTGGTTCTGGGGAAGTGAAAAATGTCCAGTGTTAGAAGAACTTGTTTTAAAAGGTATAATGTTCCTCAAACGATCATTAAACGTTATTTTCGGTTAAAAATTCAACATGATAGTAATGTTGATTTCTAACATTCCAAGAACATAAAAATGTCCAGTTTTCTGAATGTTACTAAACAGCAAAAACTCAAGAGTGGTAAAGACTCAAGAGTGTTAAAGTTAACGTGCTAATTAAGTTATTGATTGAGCGATGATTGAACATTATTGAAGACACCTGATTATTACAAGCAGAATCACTAAAGGAGAAAACTCAAATTTTTGTCACCATTATAGAGATCAGTGTTTGGTTTAGTTGGGCAGTTGACCTTTACATGTTTAACTTTAGATTATGTTTGGCTGCCATACATGAGTTATGACAGCCAGATGAACAAAGTGAAAAAGAGATCTGATGGTGTTGGTTATGTTATACCATAATCATTATTTTACAATCAAATGACCTGATTCAATGAACTCGTGTAGTCCTAATCTCTGATTAGAATGTATGTTGGTCATCAAGTGATTCAACCGTATAAATTCCAGGTTTTTCAATATAAGGTTAATGATTTCTTAAAAGTTGTTCTGATGTAAAAAAAATCTCCACAATGGTGACAAAAAGAATATTTGATTAGGAAACGGAGATTGGTAAGACAATTCAGATCATAATTTATTCATACCGCAATGTATGATGGGAGGTATGAATGAGTTTTGATTGGTGGCACCCAGAATGCACTGCAATATGCTTTATTATTGTCACCATTGTTGAGATCACAGGCTGATTATTGATGTCTGTATGTCCAAACAAAATTCCATTTTCAATGACTTTTGATCAGAACAACTTTAATCAAATATTCTTATTTTTATTTTGTTATGAACAAATTTAAATTTAACAGACAAGAACAAAAACAAAGCTCAGCACAACATGGATCTGGACAATATTCAGAACATGTGACACAATACAAATAAAAATGATTAATCTATAACGATGCCATTCAATATAGATGCAACAGTAGAGTTAGTAAAGCGAAGATAAGGAGTCCAAATATTTAAGAAACGTCCTTTTGAAGAATAAAGAAGGCAAGTTAAATATTCCAGAGGAAAAAGCTCCATGACGAGTTTATGCCAAGTTGTTTTAGAAGGAGGTTTTTCACTAAATCATGACAGGAAAATGTTCTTGCGTGCAGCATAGGCGAGGATATCATATAGTCTGCCTGACCCAGAACTGATTTTACTGTCTCTATATCCCAAGAGCAGCGAAACAGGATCACCGGCCAAAGCAGTTCCAAATATAGTGCTATCTTTCAGAACATCTTGCCAGTATAACTGAAATTTAGGACAGTAAAAAACACAATGAGTATATGTACCCACCACTAGATTGCATTTAAAGTGTGTATGTCAGGTTAAAAATTTTTTTTGGATATATTAAAAAAGGTTTAGATGTCTGAGTGAAAATGTAATTATCATTAAAATTATTACTGTAATTACCCCACATTAAGCTTTATAGCCATTTCTGTCAAGATCATATTTTGAAAACACAGTGGAGCTGGCTGTGACGTCAGAAGAGTGAGACGTGACAAAAAAGTTCTATTCAAGTATGGAGAGTTTTGAGTCTGAGGAGATCCAGAATCCCCTTCAAACCTATGATGACCCACAGCCTTACAATTTTGAGCCTCCCAGGTGTGAGACAGATAAGGAACCAAACAGAAATTTAAATAATTCCTATCGAAGAAATATAAATATCTGGTGTGAAGAGAACCAGAGTGGGGAGTTGGTCAGGTGTCTTGGTAAGTATAGGCATAACTTAGAGGTGGAACGGTACATGTATTCATATTGAACCGAAACGTACGGGCGTCACGGTTCGGTGCATGAATATACACGGAGAATAGGGTTGAAATAAATAAAACTCGCGTGCAAATTAATTAATGCGGAACTACTGTTAGATACGCGGTAGAGATGCACGGTAGCCTATGATTCATAATAGGTCAGTGTGAAGAGGTTCAGTGTGTGTGGAAAGAAGACAGGGTCGGCGTGACTGGGACTCGCGTTTATTCAGAAAAACAAAAAAGAAACGAGGCGCACAGTAGCGCATTCGCCACCATAAACAAAACACGCGATCCAACACTTGCTTCTCTGTCTCGGTTGCAGTAGCCGCGTGCGAAGTCCCAGTACAACTCTCTCTCTCGCTCTCTCATTCCCGCCGGTTATATACGGTCTCTCCACGGGAAAATACTGCAATCAGACACAGGTGTTCATCATCTGCACCCGTGACTCCGTCCTTTCTCTCCCGCTACAGACTTTGCAAAATCACGCCCCCCTCGCCACAGTCAGGTTGGCCAAAGTGCGTTTAATTTATTTATTTTTGTCCCTGCGTGCCGATCGGAGACGAGTTCACTGCTGATATTCTGAGAGTGAAGTGGACTCTGTGACCGGTTTTAACGGTGTTTTTGCACCCAGCACAAACACAGTACTTCACCATCGTGATAATACGCCTGCATATACCTTTCTTCTTTTTCTTCTTCTTTCTTCTTCTTCAGGGTTTAATTGCGGTTGACAAACCTGTTTCCTGCGTATACCTTACTAACTACATAACTTAAATAACTAACTAAATAACTAAATAAATGTCCTAATCAAATAATTCTCTCACTCTATTATTCGTACAATTACTCACACAGCTCACTGATCACTTTCTCAGCGACCTACTGTAGGGAGACGTCCCTCTTATGACATCAGCGCGATTCGTTTGGGGGAGGGGCAGTTTTAAGTCAGTACTGAAAATAACGAACTTTTTCATCTTATATTCTGCCTTTGGGTATCGAAAAACATACAAAACAATACATCAACTTGACAAACGTGTTTTTCCCCTAACTATTTTGTGTTAATCATACTTACAAATTTAACCTGACATATACACTTTAAGGCATTCAGGAGAGGTTTGAGGATACATTTTATGCCTTTTGCTAGGAGAAATTTGCAGTCTGTGAATAATTTTAAACTGTAACAACCTGGCGCGATTACAGACAGATATCCGTTTTGCTTGATTACAAATGACATCCCATTTCTCCTTATCAATAGATACTCCCAATTCTGT
This sequence comes from Hybognathus amarus, assembly GCA_030378365.1. NCBI lineage: Eukaryota > Metazoa > Chordata > Actinopteri > Cypriniformes > Leuciscidae > Hybognathus > Hybognathus amarus. Next base: position 79,212 of record JAQIUQ010001373.1, read on the forward strand.
TTGCCATAAAAATAATGAGTCTGAGACTGCCAATATGATAGATGTCTGATTAAGCACATTATAAAATGCGGTAATCGCCTTCTTAACTGGACATTTGAGCAATAATTTCTCTATTGGGGATAAAGAGGCTTCAGAAGCAAATGTAGTTTTTTTTAAATATAAAATCTCGAATTTGGAGATATCTAAAAAAATGAGAACCAGGGATGTTATATTTAGCTTGAATTTGTTTAAATGATGATAAGGAGGATCCCACAAACAAATCACACATCTTTTTAATTCCTTGGCGTGTCCAAATATTATAACCTATATCTATCATGCCTGGCTCGAAGACAGGGTTTCCTTGTATTGGGGAAAGCAAAGGAGTCAGTAAAGATCTTCCCTCCAATTTACGCACTGCAAACCTGATCAGAACAACTTTAAAGAAATCTTTTGGTTTACATTGAAAAATTGTGAGTTTATGCTGTTAAATCACTTTGATTCTGTAATGACCAATATACATTCTAATCAGAGATTAGGACTGCTTGAGTTCAGTGATTCAGGTCAAATGTATGTGAAATAATGATTGTTATAACATAAACAACACCATCACATCACCTGTTCTATTTGTCTGGCTGTCATAATTTGTGTACGGCAGCCAAACAAAATCTAAAGTTAAATATGTAAAGCAGGGTTTCCGCGGGCATTAAAAAGCATTAAAAGTCCTTAAATGGATTTTGTGAAAATTAAGGCCTTAAAAGGCATTAAAAATCATTAAATCTGATTCTTACTGGCTTTTTTTTTTATCGTTTTGAAGATAATTTTATATAAATGTATTTGAATATAGCCTTCACGATTAATAATTGTAAAATAAATTGTCACATTATAAACATCTCTCTCTCCAAATATTTTATATTTTATACTCTCTCCTAATTTTATAAGCACTAACAAAATTAAAGTGTATTGCATAGTCAATGTTATAGGTCACTTTTAAAATCATATTTTATAATTATATCCGGGCCATGGATGCATTAATCATTGCATCTGTATGTATACGTGGTTAGTCATGGGTCATATATGGCATTAAAACATTTTAAAATTGAATTAAACGGCATTAAAAAGGCATTAAATTGTATTTGAAGATACCTGCAGAAACCCTGTAAAGGTCAACTGCACAACTAAACCAAACACTGATCTCCATAATGGTGACTACAATTTGAGTTTTCTTCTTCAGTGATTCTGCTTGTTATCATCAGGTGTCTTCAATGATGTCTTCAATCATCACTCAATCAATAACTTAAATAGCACATTAACTTTAACACTCTTCAGTGTTTATTTAACACTCAAATTTTAACACTTTAACACTCTTGAGTCTTTAACACTTGAGTTTTTGCTGTGTAGTAACATTCAGGAAACTGGACATTTTTATGTTCTTGGAATGTTAGAAATCAACATTACTATCATGTTGAATTTTTAATCGAAAATTACGTTTAATGAACGTTTGAGGAACATTATACCTTTTAAAACACGTTCCTCTAACACTAGACAACACCGTTTCCAGAACCAACACTCAATATTTAGAGAACGTTCTTATAACAAACTTCTGTTAGCTGGGATGAACAAACAAGGAAGGATTTTTATTAATTAAAAATTAACAAAGATGAATAAATACTGTAACAAATGTTAGTTATTGCCTTAATGTTAACTACTGAAGCTTATTTTAAAGTGTTACCAAGGCATTAATGATTGGCTGATTTGCATCTTGTTTGCTTGTCAAACCACGTCCTGAATGATCAGATTGCTATCCATCACGAATAGGTGTTTACATTTTATCTTTCCAAGATTGTATTACAATCCTATCAGCAGAAACACATTCATTGACCAAATAAGCCATAAAAAACCCTGAGAGTTGACGCCATACTAAGCTGACTTTGCATTGCAAGTAAATTTCTTCCATAGAAGCTCAGGTGAATGTATAACTATAAATAAAGCATGTGTGCTCACAGGGTGTGTGTGTGCGCTGGGCTGTCCTCTTCTGTGAGTCGGAGCTCGTCACAATGGCAGTATTGTTCTTAAGGCAGGCCCATGCGTGCTCACACACTCCTCTACCTGAGCAGCAGACAGGTGTATCTCTGCTAGTCACGCACAGCCACGCTGCCAAATATCAGCACACACCACTGTCTGCACACACAGCTCTGTGCGGATGGACATTCCTCGCCTTTTCCCCCTGAAACGGTGTACATTCATCAGTGTTCTTGTAAACTTATTGGGAGATTCTGCTATCGTGGGGTGTGTTTCCCAAAAGCATTGTCAGCCCACTAGGGTCACACGTTATCAGCAGTTCAACAAGTCTGTGTTTCCCGAAACCATCGTTCCAACGAATATCGCAAACAGCGTCTCAGAGTTGTGTGTTTGAGCGACAGATCTCGATCTGTGGTTAGAAGAGGAGTTTCTTGTTTGCATGACATGTGGACTCAATAAATCCCTATCTTGAGCAACATTCAGTACAACCTGTGTCTTTCATTTAGAATACATACAAATGTAATTTACATCTTTTGGTTTGTCAAGAGATTTAAAGCACCGTTTTTTGAAGAGCCTATGATTGAATCGGTCTTTGTCAGGTGACGTCACACTCGCGATTCACAAAGTGCATTATGGGCGTATAGCTGCCATTTGTAAGGTATCGATGCTGGGGTATTCTGTTGTTGGAGAATTGTTTTTTCATTCTTTTTTTTTTTCAAAATAAACCATCCTTAACATGACACTATCATCATCATCAATACAGCAAACCTATCTTTGCTTTTACTAACTTTACTGGATTTATTTACATTCCTACCGAAGGATACAGTAACTTGGTGAAATGTCCGTGGGCTTTAAGAGATGTATAGTTTTTAAATTGTTCACTAGTAACGTTATATGCGCTTATACTATAAACAAAATAGTTGACAATGCCCAAATATGACGATGAGAAAGCAATGCGGTATCTGCACTCCATCTTACTGCAGTCAGCTGAGCTCATATATGGATCTATGTTCTGAACGGATGACAATTTCTCAAAAAATGGTACCTAACATATTTATTCAGTTTATTGCAGTACGGCATTTTCTCAGTTTTCATGTGCTTCTGCAGTTTTGCGAGTTATTCACCTGTTATCTCTGCTCTTGTAATCTCTTCAATGCTCACAGTCTGTAGCGATACCTCAAAAATGGCGCCGCGGTGACGTCACACACAACAAACCCACATGTCTGACAAAGACGGATTTGCAAATAAGGCAAAATAACTGTAAAAGGTTTAAATAGTCATCAGATGCCATGTCTGTAATTTACATCAAAACATCTAGCGTTAATTTAATCTCAAACAGATTCATTAAAAGTAGTTCTCTTACGAGAGGTTCTCTCGTATTGCGTAAGCTAGCTTACGCTACGGGAAAGATTCATCTTTTCTGAGAAGTTGAAGCCAAAAAATTATCCTATAATTTTGTATCCAATGTCAACGCAGTTCACTGCAGCAGACCATGAGCGGGCTAGCTAGCAGCTCATTGGTTCGCTCAGGGAGAACTGCTACAGCCTATGAGGGAACTCGGTTGAACTCGTGACCAATGAGAAGCAGACACGCTCTCATTGCGTCAGAGCCCGCCAGACGGAGTGGCCCGAGTCTATAAATAAGCGAGTTTCCCGCTGTTTTCCGATTTTCATCTCTTCAGCGAGGCTATACGCACCTGCTGATCTCCAGAGGCAAGCCGCGTCGCCGTCGAGAGGGCATCTCTTAGCGAGCGTGTGGACAGAGTCTGAGGAAGCCGGCCGTCTTCGCCACCTTCAGCCATCCTGCGAGCTAACGCCATCCGGCGACGTATCCTTACATTTGTATTTTGCTTGTGTTGTGTATTTTCACAAAAGAGCAGCGAGCGTCTTTTTAAAGATGCCTCGCACACCTCATGCCGCTCCCTCTCAGCGCCGGAGTCCCGCGCTGTATGTGGGACGAGCCGCTTACAGCTGTGCCGACCGTGGCTAGCTTTCTTTACTTTACAAGAGAGCTAGCTTGCCCCGCGCATAGCTTCACCGAAAATGGGTTTATCAATGGTGTGTAGTCCCTTTTCGCGCCAGAGAGACCCGTGTTCGAATCCGGCTCTTGCAGATAATTTTTTTGCACGACATGAGAAACGAGTGTGTTTTTAACCCGCCGAGGCCGGTCAGCATCCTCTAACATTTCTCTTTCCTCGTTCGAGTGGCCATAAACGCCCCCGTGCATAGCTTCACCGTGAATGGGTTTGTGTTACTGTTGGTCTCGCCGAGGCTGGACCTGTTCGCCACTAACACGCCCCCTTATCTGCTCGCGCTTTTCAGCTTATTGTGTCTTACTGCTGTGGCTCAGTGGTAAAATACAAAGCTCCCCGCGCCAGAGAGACCCGTGTCCGGCTCTTGCAGATAATTGTATGCAGCTCTGAGCTCGCGGCCAGCTTTCTTACGTTTCAGAAAGCGGCCGCGCTCTCCCGCGCTCATGCGTCGAGCGGCGACATGAGAAACGAGTGTGTTTTTAGCCCGCCGAGGCCGGTTAGCACCCACCTCTCTAACGTTTCTCTTCCTCGTTCTAGCGGCCAAATTGTCTATTTTGCAGCAACGAGCCTGTTATTACATGAACGCCTGCAATAACGCCGAGAGATTCGATTGACGCCAATGCTGTTCAAGCACACCCCGTGTCTAACAGAGCCCACTCTCTTAGCTGGCTATGCCGCCTGAGTGTTATCTGTAACAGATGTGCCCACGTCCGTGCTCACATCTTCTTTCTGCCCGCTCTATTACACGGCCAGGTCGCGTGCATCCCAGCCTCTTCAGTCTCGTGCCCGCTCGCAGCGCTCACGTCTCTACATGCACGCAACCCCGCGCGCGTCAGGCTATATTTAGTCTCTGCCGCTTACAGCGCTCAGGTTTCTATCACGCACTTGCGCGCGCGTCACCTGTGCAGCCTGTATCAGGCAAAAATGTAAACAGGCATAAGTGCATAATGTCTGATTTACACCAAACATACTATAAGTGTAGTATATGTGCCCACAGTTCAGTGTTCACTCCTATACTCAAGCACCACACTTGTGCCCGCTGCAGTCTCGTGCCCGCTTGCAGCGCTCACGTCTCTACATGCACGCGACCCCGCGCGCACCACAAGTGCAGCCTTTCAGGCTATATATAGGCTCTGCCGCTTACAGCGCTCAGGTTTCTATCACGCACTTCGCGCGTCACTTGTGCAGCCTGTATCAGGCTAAAGCGCAATCAGGCATAAGTGCAGAATGTCTGGCTTACACCAAACATGCTATAAGTGTAGTATATGTGCCCACAGTTCAGTGTTCACTCCTACACACAAACACCACACCTGTACCACGCTCACACTGTAAGCGCGCTCACACACGTGCTCAGCCCGCTATGTGTATACACATACATGTGTTGTATACACACGCTTTTTGTGTAGAATATGCGCCCACATCCTGTGTTCGCCCATACACAAAGCACCACACTCCCTGTGCCTCTGTCAGAGCCCACTCTCAAAAAGCGGACACTTCCCCCTTGAGTGTAGGTCCCGTTGCCTAAACATTCTCAGCGTGCCCACACACTGTGTCCAGCCCGCTATGTGCAACAATCAGGCCGATATAGCCAGTCACCCGCTAGTGTCACGCTTCTAAGCGTGGGAAGCTATCCCGGGAATCTCCCCATGGGTGCTAAGCACAATAAAATACGGCTATCTGTTACAGTTCCGTCGCGCCCTCCACGCTTTCGGGCGCGGCCCGAAACTACAGTGATTTTAGAAGCAACAAACAGTCCTCCCGTTCGGCCTATCCTTAGCACCCCGTACGTTCACGAAGTGCATGGATACGGCGCTCGCCCCCTGCGGAGCCAGGGGCTGCGAATTTTGAACTATTTGGACGACTGGCTGATTTTGGCACAATCACAGACGGAGCTACTGTCTCTTCGTACAGTCCTCCTCGGACCATCTGAACACCTTGGGTCTCTCTGTCAACTGGACAAAGAGCTCGCTTCAGCCCTATCAGACGATTTCCTTCCTGGGAATAGATCTAGACTCAGTGGCTATGACGGCTCGCCTTATCTACACAGCGCGCGCGCCGTGTTCAGCGTCTCGCCGCATCCTGTCAGATGGACACCCTCACACCTCTGAAAACTTTTCAGAAGGCGCTGGGTTACATGGCCTCAGCCTCCGCAGTACTTCAGCTGGGTCTACTGCGCATGCGCCCCCTTCAGCTTTGGTTGAAGAGCCGTGTGTCTCACCGTGCGTGGACCATGGGCCGCCAGCTGATCAAAGTTACGCAGACCTGTATCTCGGCTCTGCAACCATGGACAGTGGCAGAATGGTTTCAGCGGGGCGTTACCATGGGAACCGTCTCTCGCCGATAAGTCTTTTCGACAGACGCATCCAACTCAGGTTGGGGTGCGGTCTGCGAGGGCTCACCGGCCTCTGGCCACTGGTCAGTTCAAGAGAGCTCCCTACACATAAACTGTCTGGAGATGATCGCGGTCGAGAACTCGCTCGCGTTTTTCCTCCCGCGCATTCGGGTCACCACGCATTGATCCGCTCAGACAATGCAGCCATAGTCTCCTGATTTCAACCGTCTGGGCGTGTGTCAGATCCAGGAACCCCTTCCTGATGACGAAATGCATTTTAGTTTGGTCCCAGAGCCACCTGCTCTTGCTAAGAGCGACGCACGTGCCGGGCCACCTGAATGACGGCCCAGACAGACTGTCCAGGAACCTCATCCTTCCGGGAGAATGGTCCCTGCACTTTCAATCAGTCCAGAAACTGTGGCGAATATTCGGCAGAGCAGAGGTGGATCTCTTCGCGTCAGAGGAGAACGCTCACTGCCCAATACTTTTCTCAAGAGCGAGGACGCGCTAGCCCAGGAGTGGCCAGCCGCCCGCTTTAGGCTTTCCCTCCGGTCTCCCTGTTACCACAGGTTTTACAGAGGATCAGGGAACACGCCACTCGGTGCTCCTCATAGCCCCGCGTTGGGAGAGTCAGACTTGGTTCCCGGACCTCGCTCAGCTGTCGCAGACAGCCCCGTGGCCCATTCCAGTCAGAGCAGATCTCCTCTCTCAAGCTCGCGGCACGATCTGGCATCCCCACCCTAAGCACTGGGCGCTTCATGCACGGGTGATCAAGAACTATCCGATGCTGATCACCCGGGGGAGAGTTAAACACGATCATGAACGCCAGAGCGGCTTCTACTAGGAAGCTCTATGCGTCAAAATGGTCTGTGTTCTCAAAAGGGTGCACCGACAAAAACCTAGACCCTCAGCGGTGCGACGTGTCGTCTTTGCTTGTCTTCCTTCAGGAGATGCTGGATAAGGGCAGGTCCCCATCCACTCTTAAGGTTTACGTGGCAGCTGTCGCGGAGTTCGCTGAACCCCGACGCGCTCAGTCTCTGGGCAAAGACGAGCTAGTCATCCGCTTCCTCTGGGGAGCTAGAAGGATGAACCTTCCGCGCCCCCTTCGGTTCCCAATTGGGATCTTTCTATAGTTCTCGAAGCTATGGAAGCCCCCCCCCCCGTTCGAACCGTTAGAGTCTGTGGACCTAAAATACCTCTCGCTATAAACCGTTTCTGTTTGCCCCGTCATCAGTAAAACGCGTGGGAGACCTTCACGCGCTCTCTTCTAGCGCTGCGTGTCTTGAGTTTGGACCCAATGACTACATAGTCTTCCTCAAACCTAGACATGGATATGTCCCCAAAGCGATTAGTACCCCGTTCAGGGATCAGGTTTTTCCCTATTCGGCTCTACCCATCCGATAACGAATGTGACGCCAATCTCCTTTGTCCGGTTCGGACTCTGAGATTGTACACTACACGCGCTGCCGCGTTCAGACGCTCTGAGCAGCTTTTTGTTTCGTTCGGTGAGCGCACCAAGGGTCTGGCCACCTCGAAACAGACGCTATCCTAATTGAATTGTGGACGCTATTGCTTCTGCTAATGCATCAAAAGACCTGTCATGCCCTCTGGGCATCAGGGCTCATTCCAACAGAGGCATGGCCTCACCGTGGGCATGGTCCAGCGGCTTTTCCATTCAGACATATGCGTGGCAACGGGAGGGGCTTCCCCTTCCACCTTGTCAGATTTTACCTTGCAGGCAAAGCTACTAGCAGCCTAGTATGCTTCAGCTCTTATGTTGAGCTGCACTATTGGGAGTCACACTCATACAACCGGCGTGCCGCTTGTTCTTCCCTCATGTGCTTATGTACTACACTATCACCGGCCCGCTTGCTGGCCCTTTTTATGTCACGTACATTAATTTCCCACTTATAAGGGTCCCCGGGATTCCTCCCCCGGGACTCACTCGCTTATCTATAGACTTCGGGCCACTCCGTTTGGCGGGCTCTGACGCAATGAGAGCGTGTCTGCTTCTCATTGGTCACGAGTTCAACCGAGTTCCCTCATAGGCTGTAGCAGTTCTCCCTGAGCGAACCAATGAGCTGCTAGCTAGCCCGCTCATGGTCTGCTGCAGTGAACTGCGTTGACATTGGATACAAAATTATAGGATAATTTTTTGGCTTCAACTTCTCAGAAAAGATGAATCTTTCCCGTAGCGTAAGCTAGCTTACGCAATACTCGTTCCCTCATCTAGAGAGAACCGAGGTTACGTTAGGTAACCGATTCGTTATTACTCCAACACCTGTGTGACATAATTAACCAATGTGCTTGAACGACCAATTTGCAACAATACGGTTTCGGGAAACAGTCGTGATTTCGTATTGTACAGGAAACAGACAAAATTGCTTAAAATTTATCTTACCAAAGACTTTATATATGCATAGACGGTGCACTCATCATATAATGGGAGAAAGAGCAACAAGTAATATTGTCATAGAAACAGTCAGAGTCCTGAGACAGACACTTAGGATTTCACATGCCCATTGGCTAGTCCAACCTGAAATATATAAGCATTTTAAAAGCTATCTGAGCATACGAAACATAATTTATGGGACAGTTCATGTCATATTTTAGCAGAATATGCTCTTTGAATTAAAAAAAATATGTATTTCACCAGACATCCAACTCTTTCTTAGTTTACATTATAAGTTCTGAGGGGGTATCTACTGATGACAGTAGTGCGGGCGGTATTGAATTGGCTCCAACCTACCACGATTCCTAGGGTTCGCTGAACTTCTATAGATAATTCATCAGAAACTTTAGCAAACTTGCAGCCCCAATCATCTCCATGCTAAGAGGAGGAAATACCAAACTTTGCTGGTACTATCCCTGCCAACACAGTCATGTGGGGCCCACATTGGTTTGACTTGGGCTGTCTGAACTGGGACCCAGCCAGTTTTGTCCAAGGTTTCCATGGTGGCCCCAGATGGGTTTGCCCAGATGAAATGAACACTGCTCAGTGTGCACACTACAGGCTGTTAAATGTAACACTGAATCAGTGTTGGAGTTAATGAGATAATTAATTGAATAATGATTGAGCATTATCGGAGAACACCTGCTGTTAATAAGCAGAATCACTGAAGAAAAGAGAAACACAAGAACTACTTCCAGCCTCAGCCTGAGATGAAATCAACTGAAGATAAATACACAAAATCTCTCAAGATCTGATTAAACAACTCCACAAACAGCATTACCATCTTCACTTATAACTAACCAGATTTACTTTATTTCTGGTAGACATCTACAGAAGATCTTATAGAAAATTAACTGAGGTTAAGATGTTGATTATTTATTGAAAATAATAGTATAGTTTGATGTCACCATTATAGTGATCAGCGTTTGCTTTAGTTGGGCTCTTTACTTTTTAACATTAGCTTCTTTCTGCTAAACTGATTGATGAGTAGAATATAATCATGTTGTGGCTTAATTCACTAATATTGTGTGTGAGTTTTAAACCGGTGATATGTTATTCATTTTGTTTTATTGTTGTGATTCAACAGCAAGAGAACCAGCACATTTTTACCAATAGTTTTTTAAAACACCATTTACACATTTTGTATAGGGCTGGGCGATATATCGCACGATATTGTTATGTGCATCTCTTCAGTAAAGCCGGTTCCTTGATTAGTAGTAAATCACCTTCACCTGCTTTCAGATGGAAGATATGACACAGATATGAGTGTTAAATTAACACTCATGAGTGTTAAAGTTAATGAGATAATTAAGTGAATAATTGAGTGATGATTGAGCATTATCGAAGACACCTAAAGCAGAATTACTGAAGGAGAAACCCGGAATTTCAGGTCACCGTTATGGAGATGAGTGTTTGCTTTAGCTAGGCTCTGGACCCTTACACTATTAAATTCATATTTTGTTTGGCTGTTATATCTGAGTCACACCTGCCAGATGAACAAAGAAAAGAGTGATCTAGTTGTGTTGGTTACATTATATCATTCATCATTTGAACTAAATGCTGAGATTTATGCTGTTGGTTACACTATAATTGTGATTCTGCAAAAACAATTCAGAAAATAAAATAAAATATAAAGGATTTTTTAAAAGTTATAAAAAAAATAATCCTAAAAGAAACAATAGAGCCCTTTCAGGGCTTGGGCCCTAAAAAACCTTTCCCTTAGGCACACACAGACCTCAAGATTCAGTCAATGCATCTCAATTATGGTGTCAAGGAATTAGGAAAAGTAAATTACATGGACAATTCAGTACTCATAATTTATTCATA